>PVIH01014332.1:42451-54389 GCA_004025045.1 Sigmodon hispidus | reverse complement strand
ATCTCCCTCCATCTCCCTCCATCTCCCTCCCTCCTCTCTCTAATTCCCACCCCACTTCAGCATTTAGTCTAGGATCACACATGTAGCAAAGTTCAATAAGTGTTTGTTGAATAAATGTGATATTTAAAGTCTCATATCTCCAAATTATTACCTCCAAGAGGCTTTATCTTCCCAGCCTAGCCTGCTCTGAATGTCCATGGCACTTATGAACTAATTCTTTGGTACCCTTGCTTCCTACATGGCCAATAAATGGGATGTTCATAATCCATGTGGAATTGTATTATTTTATGTTGCAATTATATCAACAACCAACCAGTTTACTTCCAGTTTACTGTGTTCCCACCACCACCACCACCTTCCTAATATGTGGAGGGATTTGCCCAGGTAAACATGCTGGAACCAGGTGTGCAGAAGCCACTTTGCTGACACACTCTGGCGTGTATACTCACCCAAGATGCTCATCACCACCAGGATGGCAAACAGAAGGACTGCAATGGCCCCCAGCAGCAAGCGTGTGGTAGTGTCTAAGGAGAAGACAAATGGGCCAGTATTAGCCCTGTCATTCTGTCTCCAACCCTCAGCGCTATCCCAGTCCTAACACCAAGAGCCTTATGTGGTAGAACAAAGCAGGAGCCAGAAGCAACCCTCAGGGTGACTGTGATGCTGCCCATCCTTTGAGAGACTCTCTCCTGGACCGCGGCCCCAATTTTGTCATTTTGTTTCGCCCCTACTGCCCATAGACTCCTATATCAGTCACAGCTTTCTGACCTAGACTCTCCTGTGGCTTTTCCAGCACATTCCAGGCTTCACCCAGGCTACCATCACAGCCTTGTAACAGGATATCTGCTCCCCAGGTCCTCCCCATACCTCCTGGCATCCTTCCCACCCTTATACCATCTCTCCCCCCCCCACACCCAGTCCTCCAGATTCTCCTCATTTACTTTTAAATCCACCTAACATTCTCATAATAAAGGAAACCTTTTAGACTTAAAACCAAGGGTTTTCTTATTTTATTGTGATATGTATCTTATGAGATAATATATCAATACCTATAATACATCATAAAACTTGACATTTTAATCATTTTAACTCAATCAATAGCATTAAATAGCCAGGTGAGCCCCATTATCTGCAAAACTTTTACTTCTGTAAGCAGAGGCTCCGTGCCCACAGTGTGCACAGTAACTCCTGTGCCCCAGCTCTGGCCCATCATTCTGCTTTGTCTCTACTCATTGCCAGTCTTACTTCATGAGCAGAATCTTACAGCATGGTTTTCTTTGGTGTCAGGGCCTATTTCATTTACCATGTTTTCAAGACTCATCCATGTTGTAGCATGTAACAGAACCCTACTGCTTTTTATGGCTCATTATTTCAGTTTATGGATATATCACATTTGGTCTATCCATCCGTGATGGTTAGTTTTAATGATCGTGGTAACACAATGTAAATCACCCAGGAAGAGCATTTCAGTGAGTGTCTAGATCGGGTTGCGAAAGTCTATGGGGTTGCTTTGGCTGTGTGCATTGCTTCAACTGTGTAAGAGGAGAGAATGTGAGCTGAGCAATAACATGCATGTGTTTGCTTCTCTCTTACCCTTAACTGTAGCTGCGACCAGCTGCTTCAAGCTGCTACCTTGACTTCCCTGCGGTGATGGACTAGATCTTGGAAATGGGAGCCAAAATAGACCCTCAAGTGTCTCAGACCCTCTCCTGGCTCAGATTTTCATCACAGAAACAGAAGCAAAACTAGGCAGTTGGTGGACACTTGGGTTTCTTCACTTTGGTCATGGTAAATAACAATATGAACATATAAACAAACCAGGTGGGGCCCCTGCTTCCAACTCTTTGGGGGTACATGGCTGGGAACAGAGCTGCTGGATCATGTGGTAATTCTGTGTAACGTTTTGAGGAAACATCAGTGTTTCCCACAGTGATTATAACATTTTACATTTCTATCAGCAACAGTGCGGGAATCCAGTTCCCCACATACCAGCAACCAACGTTCCCAATTTCCTTTCTAAACATCATCTATGACATCTGGAGATATAAATTCTATCCTTGATGGTCTCACTTTCTTTTTCTGGTTTCCTCCTGAAAGTCCAAGTTTTCAAATGTCTGAGCTCTTAAATGCGTCCTTATCTCCTCCTCCTTCCCCCCTGCTCACACCCCATGTCTTTATTTCTGGAAACATTTCTTCATCCTTATCCACTCACCTTCCTCCAGGTTCTTCTCTCTTGTGATGGTGATGTCAGGAGTTTGGGGTCTGCTCCAGTCATGCTATGGTTGCCCTCTCTAAAAGCACCCTGTTCTTGTTTTCCTGATGTAATAGTTTCTCTGAAGATACTGCTGAGCTAACTGACCAGAGGGGAGGTGGGGAGGGCGTGAACTCTCCCCCACCACAGAGTCTTGCAAAATGCTTGTTTCCTGGAGATGCTTGGCTACTGTTTACCACTAAGGCAGGAGGAATGGAGAGGCCCCTGGAGCCTCGGAATACACTGCTCTCTATGGGAGCATGGCAGGGGCTCTGGCTGGGTAATTTGGGGCAGTTACATTTCTTGGCTTTTTCCAAAAAAAAAAAAAAAAAAAAGATTGGCCCCTCTGGACAGAGATGTGGACAGGCTATTTAGATCTGGGGTCCATATCTCTGAAAGAAATTCCATACACTTAGCTTTTAGCCCATCTGTCACCATGCCCCTGTTCCTGGGCACCTGGATCCTCCAGTGTGATTCCTGTGGCCCTTCTGCTCACTGGGCCTAAATCTGTCACCACTCAGCCTCCGTCTTACAAGCTCTTAGCTCCAGTGTTTACTGTGATGGTCACATAAAATGACCCTCTACTGTTGTAAATGGGCTTCTAAAGGGAGAGAGAGTGAAATCCTGTATTTAGTCAGTGGTCTTGACCTGTGAGACCTACAAACATTTTGGAATCATTCCTTTGAACAAGGACTATGCACCACCAGAAATTTACTGAGCTCCACAGAGGTCTCTGGGTATCTACACTGCCCTGTATCAGGGGTTTATGCTGGATTTCTCTGGGAACTAAGCTGGATTCCTCAGGGTCAACACTGAGCTCCACTGGAACCCATGCTGGGTTCCTCTACAGCAGTTATTCTCAGCCTGAGTCTTGACCCTAAGGGGTCAAATGACCCCTTCATAGGAATCATCTAAAACCATCAGACAACATAGATATTTACAGTATGATTCATAACAATAGCAAAATGCAGTTATAAAGTAGCAACAAAAATAATTTTATGATCTAGGTGATAGTGGCACATACCTTTAATCCCAGCACTCAGGAGGAAGAAGCAAGTAGATCTCTGTGAGTTCGAAGCCAGCCTGATCTACAGAGCTAGTTTTAGAATAGCATGGGCTACAAAAGGAATCCTTGTCCCAAAAAACAAAATAATAATTTCATGGTTGGGGTCATCACAACATGAGGTCGTGGCATTTGGAAGGTTGGAAAGCATTGCTCAAGAAACTTACTCTGGGCTGTTCCAGGGGTCAGTGTTGTGGTCCTCCACAGTTCTACACTGGACTATCCCAGAGTTCAACAGTAGTTTCCTCCAGGAGTAATTGCTGTCTCTTGCAGAGGTCTACACTGGTTGCTACCAATGGAGTCTACACTATGGTCTTCTAAGGGTCTATACTGGGATCAGCTAGAGACCTCTGCAGGGTTCTTTCAAGACTCTATATTCTATTCTTCCTGTAGTCTATGCTGGGGTCCACAAGAGGCGCTCATTAGGCTCCTCCAGGGATCTCTACTGCATTTAGAGGCCTCTGCTGGGATCCATCAGGGGCTATACTGGGTTCCTCTGGAGGGACTAAGCTTCATTTTTCAGCCTGTCTATGTTGAGTTCTGCTGGAATCTACATTTGGGCTTCTCCAGGGGACTACACTGGGTTCTTCCAGGGGTCTATGCTAGGGTTCTCTTTTGGGATCCTTCAGGGGTCTATGCTGGGGTCCTGCTGCAGTCTGCAATGGATTCTATGAGGATTCCTGTAGGAGTCTACCCTGCATCCACTGGTGTTGTAGAATGTTATTTTAATTAAGATGTGTTACATTCATTTCTGCTGTGGAACATTTGTTTAATGATGTAAAGATGTGTTGCATTCTTTTATGTGGCATTTGTTTAACTTTGTGAAGCTGTGTTACTGTGTGTGTCTAAAACACCTAATTGGTCTAATAAAGAGCCAGACAGCCAATATCAAGACAGGAGAAAGGGTAGGAGGGGCTGGCAGGCGGAGAGAATAAACAGGAGGAGAAATCTGGAAGGAAATGATCAAGGATCTAGGAAAGAAGAGGTTATCCCTCCAGCCTCACAGCCAGACATGAAATTAGAAGGAAAGAAAAAATATACAGAAATAAAGAAAGGTAAAAGCCCAGAGGCAAAAAGTAGAAGGTATATTTTAAGTAAAGCTGGCTAAAAATAAGCTAAACAAAGACTGGGAATTTATAACAAAGAATAAAATTCCATGTGTGTGATTATTTGAGAGCTGAGTGGTAGGCCTCCCAAAGAGGCAAAGAGCCAACAAAGTAAAACCAACTAACAACGTGCTGGGACTCAGGTATTTATGAGATATCAATGTACACAAGGACCTCCCTATCTGTGGGTCCATATCCACACACTCAACCAACTCTAGATCAGGATGAGAAAAATCTGCATTAGTACTGAACATGCACCGACTTTCATACTGTGTTGTTTTTCCTTAATGCAGAATAGTAACTAAATACACAGCATTTACATTATATTTGATATTGTAGTGAATTTAGTGATGTTTAAAGCATATGAGAAGATGTGAGCCGATTCTATTTAGATATATATGCCATTTGATCTCAGGCACTTGAGCATCCTCCGATCTTCGGGTCTGGTGAAGGTTTCTGGTACAGATGCCCTGTGGCTACTGAAGGATGCTTAGAATTGTGTCCAGTCTGGTGAGGTCTGCATACCATTGCTGTGATGACCAGCCTCAAATTCCTTGGGATTAAGAACTGTGCTGAATGCCTTTGGATTCTCTAAAGTAGGACTTGGCCATCGCACTGCACAGGATTAATCCTACACTGAATTCGGTGTCCTCACTCAGCCAGACAATTCACTTGGGTTGTAGGGACCCAGTCAAGGAAAGTGTGCAAATATATCCTACCATCACCACAGCTGAAGAGCCTCTTCACTTCTCCCTGGGATGCCTTCTCTAGATCATGCATTGTGGACAGAAGGAGGACATTATGCTGGCTGGTCTTACGGCAACTTGACACAAACTAGTCATCTGAAAGGAGGGGAGCCTTAAGTGAGAAATGCCTCCATAAGATCCAGATGGAAAGCATTTCCTAATTAGTGACTGACAGGGGAGGGTCCAGCCCATTGTGAGTGGTGCCATCCCTGGGTTGGTGGTTCTGGGTTCTATCTAAAAGCAGATGGAACAAACCATGGAGAGCAAGCTAGAAAGCATGGTCTCTGGATCAGCTCCTGACTCCAGGATGTGACCCTGTTTGAGTTCCTGTCCAAGCTTCCTTTGATGATGAACAGTGACATGGACGTATAAGTCAAATAAACCCTTTCCTCCCCTAGTTGCTTTTGGCCACAGTGATTCATTGCAGTAATAAAAACCCTAAGACAGATACCCTACCACTCCCAACACACTGTTCCCTGTCTGCCCTCCAGGAGGCCTGGGATGGGTAACTGGAGTCCACCTGTCATCTGCTTCCTCAAATTACATGATCTAATTGATGTGCCATCAACTAGGTGCCTTCAAAATAAGGGATCCTTTTATAGTTATGAAAACTAGGGCTAGAGAGATGGCTCAGAGGTTAAGAGCACTGGCTGCTTTTCCAGAGGTCCTGAGTTCATTTCTCAGCAACCACGTGGTGGCTCACAACCATCCATAATAAAATATGGTGTCCTCTTCTGGCCTCAGGCATATATACATATAGAACACTGTATACAAAATAAATCTTTAAAAAAAAAAAGATAGAAGAGAAAACCAGAAGTCCAAAAATTGAGGTGGTGTTGGCAGGACCGTGCCTTTGAAGTCCTCAGGGCAACTCTGTCTGACTCATCAGAGCTTCTAATGTTTTGCTGACTTTACCCCTCAGCCTCAGTCATTCTTAGTATATGGCTTTCGAGGGTGTAGCTGTCTGTCTAAGGTCACCAGTTCATACTGGATGGGGCCCCAATAACTCTGTTCTGGCCAAGGGCACATTCTGAGGTCCTAGGAGTGAGGGTTCACCATGGCTCTTGTGGTGTGAACACAGTTTAACTTTGCACAGGCATCTAACTCAATAGTCAGTCCCACTATTCAGTGACCCATCCACATGATAGAATTTACAGGTGCAGGTTATCTGGGCTTCTGAATAAGGATTCTTTCCTAATACTAGAAAGAACTAGAATACTAGTTCCTCATACCACAGATCCCCCTCATACCCACATCCCCCAAAAAGCCCATGACTGACATCTAAACTGTCCAGGGCACAGCCAGGCCAGCAAATTCTGACTATTTAAAAATGCTCAAATGTGAAGCTTAGTAATTTTTAAATTTTTAGGTAGCTTTTGCCAAATGCATGTGTGTGGTTTTGATCAGGAAGTTGTGGGTTTGTGTCTAATAAAAAAAAACTTTCAACATTAAAAATTCAGAATTGGTGACCACTGAGAAATCTATATAGCCTGAGGTATGCAGAGTCACTCTGTCCCCTCTTTTTACCCCAGAACACTCTGCCCCACTCACAAGCCCAAGGCTAGAAATAGCTCTTTCTTGAATCATCTTCAGGGTTTTCAGACCCCACTGGGGTACTCTGGCCAGCTTTACCAGCTTCCCCCAAGACTCACAGCCCCCGAGAAAGCAGCCATCATGGGCCAATGATTCATTTCTGTTTCCAGAGCTAACCGGTCACTGAGGACTGTCTGATAGGACTCAATCTTCTGACTGGAGCTCTCCAATCCCTTCAAGTTGTGAGGAGGGCAGAGCTACCCCCTCCTGAGGGGTCAGGAGAGAAGAGCTGTGTGCTCAGAATGTACAACTGGATCCCATCCAGTCAGCCTCTCTGAGCCACTGTCCTTGGTTACACCAGAAGAGAGACAAACTTTTCCTATGAGAGGGCCCAAAGGCAAACCCAAGGAGGGTTCACGTGTTATCGCCAGTGTGTCCTTGGGTGAGATACTTAAGACCCTCATTCCCCAACTCCAGAGTCCAGCCACCTCATTAAGAGCAGAAATAAGAATTAAATGGTAACTAAGGTACACACCCAACTGGGGGGGGGGCGGTCTGGGGTGTCACGACTGCTTGGGGCTAAGAGAACTGATGTCAGAGGCCTTAAGGGCAACCTCAAAGGTTTCCAGCTGAGCATCTGGTTACCTCTGATCCCTAGACTCCTCACTCAGGCTGTTGGGTTCCATGTTGAGGGAGCCGGGAAAGGAAGAGCCACCACAACAGAACCTACACTCCAGAGCTTTCTCTGTTTAGCACAGGGAGATAGAAACCATGACATGACTCACAAGATAGGACTAGGGCTTAAATAAGTGAAGCTTGCCAGCTGGTGTGGGCAGATGGCTGAGTTTACCAGCTCTTGGCACCTCACCAATCTGATTCTTCCCCTGTTCTAGGACCTCTGTGAGGGCTGGATATGCCCAGGGCTTAAGAAGGTGTCTTATCACTGTAGAAAGAATGAACAAGTCGCTCAAAGGTTCCCATATGGTGGCAGCCATTGGTGAGGACCAGCCCCAACCCATGGGCTCTCTGGATAGAGGGTACACCCAAGGAACACCTAGAAGACCCTCAGAGGATCACCAGAACTAAAGGGTCCTGTGGAACAACAGTCAGCAGGCCAAGAGGCTAAGCACTCAAGAGTCATTGGGAAGGGGGGCTCTTATATGCACCAGAGACCAAAAGAAGGTCAATAGTGGCATAGGGAGCCATGCCATTTCAAGTGAGACAAGGCTGGACCACAAGAAGATGCCAAGTATGGTGGTGAGCTGGACCACCATGGGGAGCTTCTCATTTTCCTCCTGCTGTGTGTAGCCTTCTTCAGCTGATGGGCAGGGTCAGTCAGCCACACTGGCAGTAGAAAGAGTCAATGTAGTCAGGCCCAGAGGTGGAGCCAGAACCAGTCAGCCATACGCCCCTGAAATAGCCCTCCCAATGAGTACAAGGGCAAAAGTTAGCAGAATTGACAGTTTCAAATACTTAAAGAATGAAAAACTACAGTCTAAAGAAGGGAGAAGCATCAGGAAATACCGTTGATGAGGGCAAGCTTAGGCCACAGTGAAAACCCAACCACTAACCAGAAACACGCATCCAAGAAGGGTTAGATGGTCTTTATTCCACTTCCGGGCTGGTTCTCCTCTGTAATAGCCTTGCTTCTGGAGAAGCTGCGTCTTTGCCTTCATAGTTTCCAACCACTATAGGGCTTCTTAAGAGTCTGCACAGCCCTCCACAGGCAGTGTCCTGCCCTGGCTCACAGCCTTCAGCCAAGAGTCCTCCTCCTCCTCCATGCTCAGTAACCCCCTCACCTATCTGGGCACGGGTGGCTTGTCCTTTCCAGACTGACACCCACCTTCCTTCCCACCTACCAGCCTTGTGCTGCGGGTCTTCCCCATGCAGACCTTGACAGCTCCTTCAAACAAAAATCCAAACTCTGTAGCCTGGCCTGGATAGTCCCTCAGATATATCCGTTTTCGTATTCTTTCTCTCCCCATGCTTTCATTACTGAAGTTATACACAAGGTTCGGTTAGCCACAAGGGACTGGCTAGTTCCAGCCACCTACCTGTTCTCCCTCCTGGTACTCCCTCCCGTGTCGGTCCCACCTCCTCTGACTCTGTCCCTAGTTAATGCTACTCCCTTCCTACTGGGCAGGAGCCTGAGAGGCATCTGGAAGCTGCCCCTCGCTGTGCCTAACTCCAGCATCTCCTGAACAGCATCACTCACCTGCAGCCAACCCAAGTTTCCTAAAAGAGCATGCGAACTTGAACTCTCTCAAAGCCTCACTGTCTCCTGGAGAGTCCGGGGTCACTTCCTGACCACTATGACAAGAAGGGTAAGTGGCACCCCAAAACCGCTAGGAAGGGCCTCATCACTAGAAAAGCGCCTCTCCAACCCCCACTGAGGACAGGCATCACCTCGGGGAACCAGAGCTTTTGATTTTACCAAGTCCTAAGTGTTTTCTCTGCTACAGATTCAGGCCGCCACTCAGCAAGCAGCAAGCGGGGCAGGTGCTTCACACCGGACCCAACTAAGGTCTGTAACAAGCAATGTGCCCCAAGGTCAAAGAGAGAGTGGACAGAAAAGGTAGGTCAAGGTTGTGACCTGGAGCGGTCCCTAGAGGCCCCCTCCTCCTCCCATAGTGACATCTGCTTGCCCCCAAATGAATGAATTCTCCGGATCACTCTCCCTTCTGCGAGCTGTCAAGGTGACTGTGGCCACTTCCCGGGTCCGGAGTCAGGGGCTGGGGGATGGAAGGCTGCGCGCTTACCCTCCAAGGCGGCCTTCCAGCTGGTGCTGCCCTCATAGCCCGACCCCGATCGCCGCAGCAGCCCCTCTGGGCCACGGGCCTCGGCCTCCGCTGGCGAGCGCGGCCTGGGTGCAGCCGGAGCGGGGCGCGCGGCGGGGGGCGGCGGGCGGGTGCGCGCAGGGGGCTCCCGGGCCGGCTCCATGCCGTGGCGCGCGCGCACTCCTGCACCCGGCTGCGGGGCCCGTGCCCACGCGCTCTCAGCGCTCCGTGCGCCCCGCGGACCCCCCAGGCCGACTCAGGACGTTCCGGGACCGCGGCGTCCGCAGACCCGGGCTGAGCCCGGCTCCCCGCGCCGCGCCGGAGCAGCTCCGGTCCCCGCTGTGCGCGCCGCAGCCTGCGCGCCGAGCCCCGCGCGGGGAGGAGCCGGGACTGCGCGGGAGCTGCGACCGCGGGCGGGGTTGCGGGGAGGGAGGACAGCTCAGGTCACCTGCCTCGTCACCCACTCCCTCGCAAGGCCAGGACAGCTATGAGCCAAGGCACTCCTCCTCCCGAGCCTAAAGAGTGTGTGTGTGTGTGTGTGTGTGTGTGTGTGTGTGTGTGTGTGTGTGTGTGTGTCCGTCCAGGGAGTCCCCTAGGAAGAGAAAATAGAGAAGATCTCCTTAGCTAATTGGGAGCATAAGGGGTTGCAACCAAGAAGGTGTGGGAACAAATCACCAGAGATGATTGAGAGGAAAGTGTATATGTGTGTGTGTGGGGGGGGGGTGAGTGTGGTGGGCATCTTTTTTAATTTATTTTGATTTATTTATAAAATAAAGTCCTTTTTTTTTTTCATGTGTCCCCTTGCTCTCCCTCCCTTCCCCCTCCCAATCCCTCCCTGTCTGCCTTCAGCCTCCCTCCTCCCCATCTCCCCATCTCCTCCCCAAAAAGGGCAAGAAGTCCCCAGATGGATCAGCCCAGCATCCACTCCAGGCAGGTCCGATTTCCTCATCCTAATGTCAAGACTGGGTTAGGTGTTCCTCTGGAGGGATTGGACTCCGAAGTATGAGTCTATGCATAGAAACCCAGTCTGATCCCTCCCCTCGAGGCTCCATATACTGTCTATGTCAGTTGACAGTTGCCTATCCTTGGAAGGCCTAGTTCCTTTTCTCGAAGGTTCCGCAGTGGCTGTTCTTGATTCAGTGAGCTCCCCAGAGCTCCAGCCAACCATCACTGTGGGAATTTTCCTCATAAGCCCTATCCCCTTGCTCATATAGAGCCTCCTCCCCTGCGCTCAGCTGGACCAGGAGCTCAGCCCAGTGCTCAGCCATGTATCTCTGCATCTACCTCTATTCCTTGTTGGATGTAAGTTCTGTGGTGGCACTTGGGGTGACTATTTATTTGATTATAAGGGAAGTTCTGTCTAGGCAACACCTTCACTATTGGTTGGAGACCTAGCCAGGAACATCCTGTGAGTTCTTGTAGGATACCCTAGCACCTGGTCTTTTTCCAACCCCACATTGGCTTCCTCTATTAAGATCTCCATCTCTTTTTTCTTTCTCCCTCCTTGTTGTTCCTCTCACTCAGTCCTCCCCTTCTCTCATGATTTGTTCCCACACCTTCGTGGTTTCAACCCCTTATGCTCCCAATTAGCTAAGGAGATCTTCTCTATTTTCTCTTCCTAGAGGAATCCCTGAATGTCTCTCTTAAGTTCCTTCAGATCCCAAGCTGTTCAGTAGTTGTGGTTTGCAGCTTGAGTGTTCTTTGCTTTCTGTCTAAAGTCCACTAATGAGTGAGTACATCCTGTGCTTATCTTTCTGGGCTTGTGCTACCTTGCTCAGGAGGATATTCTCCAAATCCATCCATTTGCCTGCCTATTTTAGGATATCATTTTTTCTTACTGCTGAGTAGTAATCCATTGTGTAGATGTACCACAGTTTGTTAATCCATTCTTCAGCTGAGGGGCATCTAGATTGTTTCCAGGTTCTTGCTATTACAAATAATGCTGCTATGAACATACTCAAGCTAATGCCTTTGAATGCGAATGTGAATCCTTTGGGTATATGCTATATTGCTGGGTCCTTGGGGAGAGTGATTCCCAGTTTTCTGAGGAACCATATTGGGCATCTTCTAAAGTGTGTGTGTGTGTGTGTGTGTGTGTGTGTGTGTGTGTGTGTGTGTAGTGGGAGGGTCCCCAAGACAAAGACAAGGTTCTGGGAAGGCAAAGCAGACACACAGGTGGGGGCTGAGACTTGCCCCCAGATTCTCAGCAACTAAGAGAAGCATCCTACACAGATGGGCCAAGGCCCAAGGGGCAGAAAGAGCAAAGTTGCAGCCAGAAAGTCAGACCATCATCTACTGGTCCAGGAACTCCCATCATCTACTGGTCCAGGGACTCCCATCATCTACTGGTCCAGGAACTCCCATCATCTACTGGTCCAGGGACTCCCATCATCTACTGGTCCAGGGACTCCCATCATCTACTGGTCCAGGGACTCCCATCATCTACTGGTCCAGGGACTCCC
>PVIH01014332.1:0-42351 GCA_004025045.1 Sigmodon hispidus | reverse complement strand
TTAATACAGCTCTGTAACTCACTATGTAGATCAGGATGGTTTCTGACTCAGAGCCGGTCTCTGCCTCCCAGGTGCTTAGATTAAAGGCCTGTGCCACCACCCTAGACCCCCACTGAACCTGGGGCTCACCAATTCACCTAGACTAGCTGGCCAACCTGCCCCATGGGTAGCTCTGGGTTTCAGATACTTGAAGTCAGCCCAGCTTTTACAGGGTGCTGGAGATCTGAAGTCAGTCATTATGTTTGTGCGGCAAGCATTTTACCTTCTAAGTGTTCCCTCGACTCTGGGGATTTTTGAGACTAGGTCTAACTATATCATTCTGACTGGCCTGAAACTCACAGTAGACCAGGCTAGCCTCCAGCTTGCAACAGTCCTCTTGTCTCTTCCTCCCAGCCCAGGGCACTTCCTCCCAACTGGGCATGGGAGCCCCAGTCTGTCCTCCTGCTGCAGGACAATTAAGAGTTCAAGGTCAGCCTGGGTGGACTATATAGACTAAGACCAACTTGACTTTTATAGGCATAACAACCAAAAAGACCAAGGGAGTTTCTGAAGCCGCCATGGCAGACGTGTGGTTGAAGAGGCATCCAGCGCTCTCGCTCTCACTCTCTCTCTCTCTCTCTCTCTCCCTCCCTCCCCCACCTCGTGCTTGTGGATGATATGTGTGCTCTCAGCTACTGCCCTAGCACCATCCTGCCTGCCCTGCTGCCATGTTCTGTGTCCTGACAGCCCTGGACTCTAACCCTCTGGAACTGTGAGCCTCTATAAACACTTTCTTCTATAGATTGTCTTAGTCATGTTGTGTCTTCACAGCAATAGAAAAGAAACTAAGACAGTATACACAAAGTCCTTGGTTCCATCCCGGGCACCTCATCACCTGGGTGTTACTCAAGGTCATCTTTGACTATATAGTAAGTTCAAGAACTAAAGATCTTGTTTGGATGAGGAGGAGGTTTGGTGGAGGTGGTGGGGATGGTTGTTTTGGTGATGATTATTGCACAAATTCTACTTGGTGTTAGTAATAAAAATCTAGAGCCAGGTACTGGGGAAAGCTAAACTATCAGAGAGACAGAGAAACAATCCACAGCCGCTTCCCACCCAGCCACTCCTCAGGAATCCTCAGATGGACTGCCTCTGAGACCTCAGCCACAAGGAAAAGGAAGAGCAGGAAAAGCACTGAACTCCTCTTCCTCTTTCTCTGTCCAGCTGTCTCACTTCCTCTTTGGGCTTTCCTAGAGCTAGAATTAAAAGTATATGCCACCGCTGACTCGCTCTGTTTCGCCTTGAACTCACAGAGATCCAGAGGATCTTTATTAGACGTACAATGTATCATCACAGATGGTGGAGATTGTGATGCAGGAATTGTATTAGGAGGAAATGGAGAGTGGGTGACAGGCACAGGATCTGGTGATTCCTAAGCCTCCTGCATTAAGATGGACTGATCTCTCCTTTAGCTCTGAGACAGTTCTCTACATCTCTAGAGAAGTGTCTAGGTGAGGCACCAGGCTCAAAGCTGAAAATCTCATTATATTGGTACAAGAAGCATCAAAGACATTACAGTACAGTGGGCGAGAGCCAGTGACAGCAGCTGTGGGAAAATTAACTTTGGAGTAGGTGCAGGGAGTCAGCAAGGAGGCTCTTGCCATCAACAGGAGGGACAAGGCCTGAGTAGCCCAGCAGTGGCAGGGGGCTGACTTAGCAGCAGACTGCAGGGTCTGATCCAAGACAGGGACCCAACCTTTGGAGTCCTCACAGCCCCTAGTGGACCCCCTTTCTCCTCTCCAGTGCCTTCTGGAACCCTGCCCTCAAACCTGCTTGATCTCAAATCCTTACATCAGCTGCTCTGGGGTACCCAAACTCAGACAAGGGTACTTATGACTATCTCAGCCAGTAAGGAACTGCTGAAACCACAGAGGAGACCTGTCATGGTGGGCCCAGACACTGAGGAGGGAGACAGAGTTCCTAAGCTGGCCTTCCTCTTGGATATATGAGGTTAAATCTGTACCAGCTGCCCTTCAGGAGCAAGCATGTGTGTGAGAACTGTGGGGGTCTCAGCTTGGCCCACAGGGGCAGTAGGATGCTGAGCCTTTGCTGGCAGGTGCCTCAGATGCAGAGACTCCTAGGTGTCCTAGGTGGGGACACCAAAGCCCCCCCAGTTACATCACATACCGATAAACCTGCTTGATCACAATTGAGGTGAACAGAAGAAGCAGAGGTCTGGGTGGACTGTCGAGATGGTTTAGCAGGTAAAGCTAAACTGCTAAAGCTGAGGATGTGGATTCAAGTCCTGGAGCCCATATGGTGGAGATGAATTATCTTCCGACCTATACACACACACATTAAAAAAAAAAAAAGCCCACATAATGCACACACAAAATAAATAAAAGTGTAATAAAAATTAAAAATACTGAAGACCTAAGCAAGTAAGAAGTGGGTTACTTGGATTTAAAAAGAAAAAAAAAAAAAAGATAGCAATTGAGAGTAAATTCTCTTCAAGACTGTGGCCTCTAATAGGATTCCTATGCTCCAGTGGGCAGTCCCACGCCATCCACATATTAGAAGTACTAACTGGACTAAGTGCGGTGGGGGGTTTGTGAGGAGTTAGAGAGGACAGTAGAAGGTGGATATGATGAAATACACTGTATTCATGTATAGAATTCTCAGAGTAAATACAGATGTGTATTTTAAATTACTTAATAAACAAATAAAAATAGATGTCTAGGGATATATCCCCCATCACTCAGACCAGCCCTTGACCCTCAGGGCAGGTTCCCATTGCTCTCTTCAGAGGCACGTCCCTATGTCCAGAAGGCTCTGTGCAGGTGACGCTGTGTCTCAGAATATTGACTTTGTCTCCTCCCACCATTATGTAACTGTGAATCCTGGCCCACAAACCCAGAGTTGGGGGCAGGAGGAGGCATTTCCTTTTTTAAAATCAACTGAAATAATTTTGGGTCACTGTCGTGCTGGGGTAATAGGAAATTCCATTTTAGCTTTTAAAACCCTTTTTCATTGAGATCAATTAAGACAATAATTTAAATTTACCATTTTTAGATCAGGGCATGGCAGTGCCTGCAGGTAATCCCAGCATTTGAAAAGTGGAAGCATGAGTTTGGTATCATACTTGGTTATTTAGTGAGTTCAAGGCCAGCCTAGACTATATGGAACTCTGTTTTAAAAAGTAATAATTTTAATACCATTTTTTAAATCTATAATTCATCATCCTTTAGTATATTTACAAGCTTGCACACCATTTTTACAATCTCATTCTAGAAGGTTCAGTCACAAAGGAAACCCCATACCCAACAAGCACACCCCGACTCCCTCTGTCCCAGCTCCCCCCAACACCCATGGGTTTTACACGTGATTCCTTGGGACTGGCTTTTCACTGGTCATGTAATGTTCCCAGAGGCAGCCATGATGAGGTGTGTGCCCACCCTTCATTCTCTTCCTCCTTGTCCTTCCAAGTGGCCTCAAGGTCCCCAAAGGCTTATGAGGACAGTCAGCCACCATCTGTCTAAGTCAGCCAGGCTGGCTGTACTTTCTTCCATAGTCACACTTCCTAGCCACCCTGCCCCGAGGCTAATTCAGTAGCATATCTCTGAGTGGTGGACCCCACTACCCAAAAAAACCCGCAGACCTCTTGACTTTCCTAGATAGGATGAGCACTCTTTACCTACCACACCCCTCCAGGACCCTCTCTCCCCAACCCCAACACACCTATAATCCCTTCAGCACCTTATATTGGTAGCACAGGTTAGCCCTATTCCCAGGCTGCCTTTTTCTCTGTCCCACCAAAGTCCTGTAGGCAAGTAAGTGCAAAGCCTAATAAAAGAATTGCTTATAATTCACAAATATGCAAGAGAAATGAATCATGTTTATTTCAGCCCTCTATCTTGCCACCAGCCTGGTCTGTCTTTTCCTGTGGGTCCTAAACATTTCTGGAATGTCTCTGTTGGCTGCACCATGGAGAATATAGATTTGCAAAACCCAAGCCTCCAGGACAGATGGGCACTGGAAGGGGCCAAGCGGTCGTGATGAACTCTCCACTCAGGTTGGAGGGAGTTTGCTGAGTGGCAACTGCTCCGTTCAATGTACCCCAATTTTCCAGAGGAGCTAAGAACCAGAGGTGAGATTAGAAACAACTCCATTTCTAATGCTGGTGAATAATTCATATCTTTAATGTACAATATCATATGAATAAAAAACACACAGATTGAGGTAGCCCCTGAACTGCCAGATCACAAGTTCTGCTTGAAATAATACAATATCAAGGTACCAAACATCCCACACAGCACAAGTTAAGAAGACGGGAAAAGGGGCTGGAGAGATGGCTCAGCGGTTAAGAGCACCATCTGCTCTTCCAGAGGATCCGGGTTCGATTCCCAGTACCCACATGGCAGCTAACAACTGTCTGTAGTTCCAGTTCCAGGCAAACACCAAGGCAAATAAATAAATAAATAAAGTTTTTTTTTAAAAAAAAAAAAAAGAAAAGAAAAGAAAAGACAGGAAAATGTGAAACCAAGGCAAGAAAAGCTTCCTGGAGAAGCAGAAGATATTTGTGATGTGCTCATGTCTAGTCTGATTGGCTGCTCCTAATCAAATTCTCTGGGGCCAGGGAGAATAGGGAGTTGTTGGTCAGTTAGAGGGTAGGATTTCCCTTAGGGCATCGTTCTGAGCCTTCCTAGTGCTGCGAACCTTTAATACAGTTCCTCATGTTGTGGTGACCCCAACCATAAAATTATTTCCATTGCTACATCATAGCTGTATTTTCTACTATTATGAATCATAATGTAAACATTTGTGTTTTCTAATGGTCTTAGGTGATGCTGTAAAAGGGTCACCCAATCCCCCCCAGAAGGGTCAAGACCTACAGATTGAGAATCAGTGCCCTAGATAGCTGTGTTCTGGGATTATCACATAGCAGGATGCTATAATGAATCACAGTGGATTTTGGATTTCAAAACTGCTAAGGGAAATGGGGAGACAGATGTCTCAGTGAGTAAATCATTTGCTGCATAAGCAAGAGGACCAGAGTTCAGATCCCCAGAACTCAAGTAAATGCTGGTGAGCTGTAATTTCAGGTTCAGAAGGCAGAGATGGAGGATCCTCAGAGTAAGCTGGCTAGGGTTTGCTGGAGAGGTCCTGCCTCACTGAATACTGTGAAAGAGCAATCAAGGATAATTCCTGATATCAACCTCTGACCTCCACATACACTGGAACACATTCACATATCACATATATGCACAAAAAAGGAGGGGTGCTAAGAAAGGAGGGGGTGGGGCTAGTTCACTTGGTAATCTGCTACTTTGTAGGCACAAGAACTATTTAAAAGCTGGATATAGTGGTGAATGCTTGTAACCACAACACTGGTGAGGTTGTGGTGGTGGTGAGGAGCCAGGTAGAGATCACTGGGGTTTACTGACAAGCCAGCCGAGTCCACTTAGAAAGCTCCAGGCCAGGGGAAAAAACCTGTCTCAAGAACAAACAAAAAAAGGTAAATGGCTCCTGAGAAACAATGTCCTCTGGCACCTGTGCACTCACCCACACTTATGCATACACACATACATGCGTGCACACAAATAGGAAAAAATAAATTTTAAGTATTCTCACCAACTACAGTAAGTACTCAGGATTGGAAAGATGGCTCAGAGGTTAAGAGCACTGGCTGCTCTTGCAGAGGACCCAGGTTCAATTCTCAGCACCCACATGGTGGCTCACAACTACCTGTAGTTCCAGTTCCAGGGGATCCGATGACTTCTTTCAACCTTCTCAGATATCAGGCCCATACACGGTACACAGTCATACATGGAGCCAAAACACTAATAGCCACAAACTTAGTAAATAAAATTAATTTTAAACTTTTTAAAGAGAAATAAGTAATTATGGGAATTGATATGTTAATTAGTTTGACTCAAATATTACAGTCTGTATACATATGTATTATAGCGTTATTTGTACCACATAAACATATACAATTACACTTTGTTTACAGTAACTAATTTGGATGATCAACTTCTCATTGTCAAGTCCCTGTGAGTACAGTTGAATGACACACTGCTTGGAGCCACGGGCCCTGAGGCTCTCCTTGAACAGGCTCTGAACTAAGGAATATCTCCTTCTGTTGAGGAAATGCCTTATCCAATCAAGACCTCACCTCAAGAGGGCTTGCCTTGGCTCATCTTTCTGGGACAAGTATCCCTAGCAGGTGGCACCCACGCCTTCATCTCATTCTTCTGAGCCACAGACTGTCTGTGGTTTGAGCCTTTCTTGACATATTCCTTTATCCTTCCTCAGAGCCAGGTATGACCTGATATCTTTATTCACAGCCTGCCCTTGACACGCAGCCCCAGAGGTACACACAGAGGGATCATACCCAGTGGCAAGGGCAAGGTTCTTATATTTTCCAGCCTCAGGGAGGGCTGTTCATGTAACTAAAGATGTCCTGGCTTGTGATTTGAGCCTGAGCTGACTGGCTGCTGTATAATGTTCATCAAGAGGGCTGAAGCAATAGGCAACATCTCGGGGGCGGCACTTTCTTTCAATACTGAAAGACGGTGCTTCTGAAGGACGAGAGTCTATGGGGCAAAGGGCATGGGAAGGAGGAAAGGGTACCATGGAAGGGCAAGGCAGCCTTTCCTGATGCATTTGGTATCTTAAGTCACATTCTGATACTCATGGGGGGCGCGTGCCCATTGCCCAGGGTCAGCAAACCCTAGCCTTTCTGAGCCAGACGCCAATGGCTCTACAGCCTAATCCCTCAGAGTCTCAGGGATTCCATCATTGCCATGTAGCAGTCACAAAGCCAGCGATGTTAGCAAGGGCCAGCTTCCATTCCTGGAAATGTCCACCCATTGGAAGAGGCCTTGGTGCCCTGACCAGTGAGTGACCTGCATTGTGATCTCTGCTGTGGGATGACAGGAATGAGTTAGGAATGCCTACAGGAGGCAGGGAGTGTAGCTCATCTGTGGGATGCTTGCCTGACATGCAGTAGCCCTGGGTTCAAGCCCTATAAACTGGACATGGAGGAGCATACTTACAATCCCCTCTCTCAGGATATGGCAAAAGGCTCACCCTCAGCTATACAGCAAGGTTCAGAGCAGCCTGGGATACATGAGACTCTGGAGAATAGGGTAGAAGAATGAGGGCGTGGCTGTTAGAGCCCAGGTAGGCCAGATGTTAGACTCTAGAGTTAGGCCACACCCTGGCCCCGTCACTTATTTAATGGGTATATCAGCCACATTCCTCATTGTCCTAGCTAATACCTGACAAGAAGCAATGTAAGGAAGAGGGAATGATGTGAGTTTGCCATTCTGGGGTATAATGACCATGGTTATGGAAGAGGTTCAGCAATGCAGAAGGATGAGGCTGCTGGACTTCACCTTGGTAGACTGAGAAGCAGAGACATCATGCCAGAAGAACTAGGCCATAACATCTAAAATCTATTTCCCTCTAGCTAGGCTCCACCCCCTAAAGGTTCCCCAGTACCACTCCCCCCAAAGAGTGCTCAAAGGTGAGGACAAACACATGAGGCTGTGGGCGACATTTATTTATTTATTGGGTTTATTTATTTATTCTCCTTATGTCTCTATTCTCTTCTCTGAACAAAGCATAGCTCAGTATGTAAGATGATAAAGTGTTTGCCCTGTACCCATGAGGGTCTGAGTTTGACCTCCCCCAGGGCCCATATTTAAAACATAAATAAATGAAACAGGTGTGGTGATGTGCCCTTGTAATTTCAGCACAAGAGGCTCCCTAAGGCTCACTGTCCGGCCTACCAAGCCCAATTGTCAAGTTCCAGGCCAACAAGAGACTCTATCTCAAACTATTTTTAAATGGAGCTGGTGAGAAGCCTTGGTGGATAAAGGTACTCGTCACCAAATCTGATGGGCAAGCGTTCCACCCAAGGGACCCTCCAGGATGGAAGTAGAGAACAGACTTCACAGATGTTCTTTGATTTCTACATATGTGTTATTATGTGTTATAAATAATTACATATAATTCAAACCTTCCATTTAAATTTGAGCCTAAGCCTTTAATAACTGAACCATTTCTCCAGCCCCCTAAAACTTCTACTAAAAGTAAGTAATGGTTCCTGAAGAATGGTTCAAAGTTGTCATTTGACCTTCACACACACACACACACACACACACACACACACACACACACACCTACAAGGCACATAGCTCCTCCACTCTGTGTCATAAGTAGATAAATTTATATGTGAAAAACACAGCAGATGTAGACATTTAATAATGACTATTATTCCCCCAAGTCTCAGTTTCGTCTCTTCCTTTATGTAGTAACTTTTTAAAAAAATATTTATTTATTTATTATGTATACATTACACAGAAGAGGGTACCAGATGTCATCATAGATGGTTGTGAGCCACCATGTGGTTGCTGGGAATTGAACTCAGGACCTCTGGAATAACAGTCAGTGCTCTTAACCTCTGAGCTATCTCTCCAGCTCTCCCTTTATGTAGTACCTTTAATTTGTTATACCTGGGACTCTGAGCCCAGGACTGCAAGCCACATGCAGAAAGACCTTTTTGTGCAAAGTTGTATTTTCTCCATTTGCTGTATGTTGTCTGTGAAACTGTAGTCAAATACACACGATATAAAAATGTATCATCTTAGCCACTTTTTAACTGGCCAGCTCGGCACTGCTCAGCATGTTCATAGTCTATGCAGCCATCAGCACAGCCCATCTCCTGAACATTCTTCATCTTATAAACTTCGACGTTCATCAGACAACACCTGTCCTGCCCCACAGCTCCTGATACCCTCCATTTGATTCCTTTTTTTGTCTCCTTCCTTCTCCTTTACTTTTTTTAAAAAAAATACTTATTTTATCTTATGTAAATTGGCGTTTTGCCTGCATGTATAACTGTGTAAGGGTGTCAGATCTTGGAGTTACAGACAGTTGTTAGCTGCCATGTGGTTGCTGGGAATTGAACTCGGGTCCTTTGGAAGAACAGTCAGTGCTCTTAACCGCTGAGCCATCTCTCCAGCCCCATTTGACTCCTATCTGTGAATTTGACCTGTCTAGGGGCCTCCTGCATGCCACTGAAACAGTCTTGTTTTCTGGGGCTGGCTTACTTCAGCTGGGATAATGTCCTCAGGTGTGTGCACAGTTAACAGGCATCAGCACAGCCCTTAGGTTTGTTTTTTAGTATAAGATCTTCTTGTTGAAAGAGCTCATTTATTTGCCCATCTCACCTGCTAATGTTCCCGGGTGCATGATAAACACGTGTCCAAGTGGCGAGCTCATTAGCTTCTTCATTACCACATAGCACTAATCACTAGTTGCTGGGCAAGAATAGAAAGATTTGTTTGCCCTGAGTCAACTTGGCCAGTTCTGTATTTTAGTCTCACTTGCAAACCCCATCCAGCCAATTCCCTATGCCAGTTTCTGCTGTCAAGTTACATCCTGGAAAGCCAAACCCATGCCCGCCGAGGCAAAGGAGAAACACATCGACTCTCACAATTGAGAGTTGGGACGCCTTCAGCTAGACTCAAGCTTCATTACTGAGATAAGCACATGCCTCTCCACAGTCTGCTTTTGTCTTCTCTATATTGGCTTTGTCCTCAGACTCTACACAGGGAGAGGTAGCCATCATCAGAACACTGAACTTTTGTCTTTCCACGTGCAGAATCAGCAGAGAAAGAGCTCAGACAAATGCTGTCCTAACAACATGGCACATCACACACTGTCTGTCTTAGGGTTTCTATTGCTGAGAAATGTTGTAATAGGTTCCAGCCCGGACTTTCTGGGCCTGACCTCACGGTTTGGACCCACAGTCCCACAGAAACACACCAATGCTTGTATTATTTTTATGCTGATTGACGTAGGGCCCAGTCATATAACTTGCTAACTCCTTCATCTGATCTCAACCCATCTTGTTCAGCAGCGCAGCTGGGTATCTTTTCTCAGAGCAGCATCTCAGCTTCTTACCTCTGTGTCTGCTGCGGTCTCCTAATCATGTCTGTGGCAGCTCTCTCTGTGGCGGCTCTCTGGCCTCTGTCTGGCATCTATGTCTACTCTGAGATGTTCCCGAGTTTTCTTAGCCTTAGTTGCCACACCCACACTTCCTGTTTGCCTCTGGCCAATCAGCTTTTTATTAAATCCATAGGCAGGACAATTATTTACATTACTAGCATAATCCCACTACATTTCCCCTTTTTCGCTTTTTAAAACAAGAAGAACCCCAATTCTAATATCCTTTTAAATTCATTATCTATAACAAATTATACACAATACTGTAAACAAACACAGACATCCATAATCCATTTTTTGGGAATGTGAGTGTAGTTCTCTAAGCTACTTCCTGCTGAATGGGGGTGTTGGCAATCCCCCCCATCCAGGCTAGTGTACAAGAGTATAGTTCAATGGTAAAGACCTTGCCTATCATGTATAAGGATCCCATTTCAACTCTCAGCACTGCAGAAAAAAAAAGAAAAGAATGGGGAGAGGAGGGAGGGGAGAAAAAAGTGGGTCAGCTGGGTTACTCTCCTAAGAAGGGAAGGACTGCTGTCTACAGAAACAGCGGGCTGGAGAGATGGCACAATGGTTTAGAACACTTGTTGCTTTTTCAGAGGACCCAGGCTTGGATCCCAGAACCTGCATAATGGCTCATGACTGTCTATAGCTCCAGTTCCAGGGGTCCGATGCCTTCCTTTACCCTTCACAGGCATCAGACATGTATGTGATGCACAGACATACATGCAAGCAAAACATTCATACACATAAAATAATTTAAAAATTATCAGCAAAAGAGAAAGAAAGAATGACTCTCTCAGAGATCAGTCCACAAAGAAACTATGTTTAGCATTTCCTGAGGGACAATGTGCAGCACAGAAAAGCTGGTTCTTGCAGAGAGATTGACTTCTGGGTGAAAATGATGCCCTCAGTAATAACACTGCCAAAACCCTTGCCTCATGCATTAGCCTCTCCCAGAGGGTAACAGGAACCTGCAGAAGTGACAGGAAGTTCAGCTCACAGCAGCTGAGGAAAAAACCCAAATCTGATATAGTAAGTATTTTTAACAACAGAAGTAAATAAAAGTTTCCTTATTACAAAACATACATAGATGGGCTGTTTTCAGCAAACAACACATGTGTTATTTAAGTAAATTTTCTTTCAAATTTAATATACTGCATATGTGTATCTAAATACTTTAATATATGGTCAGGCTGTGGGTGTAGATGTATTGACAGAATGATTGACTGGAATGCACAAAGCCCTGGTTTTGATCTCCCGTACTTTATAAGCTGGGCATGTGGGAGCAGGCATGTGATCCCAACATTCAGTGTAGAGCAGGAGGAGTATATATTTAAAACCATCCCTGACTACCTAGCCTGCACTACATGAAACTCTGTCTCACAAAATAAACAGTTATATATATATAACTGTATAATATATATATATTACCAAAAGGAGGAGTATTTAATACTTTCTGTAACCTGCTGAATTCTTATATAAAATAATCTGGAGTTACCATAACTGTGACTATATCAGTTTTCTCCTATTGACACATAAATTCTAAAAAAAAAAAAATCAATTAGAAAGGAGAAAGCACTAGACTCATGAGAAGCTTCACAATCATACCCTCCAAAACCCAGCGTTAAGATTAGAGCGCTGTGATCCAGCCACTCCCAACACCCACCTCTAGACATTGCTGAATCGATGACCAACTCTTCAGTGTATGATCCTTTGGCATGTCACACCCAAACCATGAAAGCCCACAGCTAAAAGGCTTGAGTCTCAGTATAGGGCATGGAGGTAAAGTCTGGGAGGAGTAAGATAGGTCATTAGGAGAGAAAGGAATAGGGGAAGGGGGTGGAGGGGAGGGGGAGAAGTGTGTGTGTGTGTGTGTGTGTGTGTGTGTGTGTGTGTGTGTGTGTGTGTGTGTGTGTGCTTTCAAACATGCAGCACTAGTACCATTCTCGTTAATATTGTTACAGCTACTACTACTATGACTATTATTTACCTAATCTTAATGAATTACTCCTTAATTATGCAAGAAGTAATCCTACTGGGTTTGGTCATGTGAGTAAACTATCATGGCCTGGCATTGAGGACCCACTTGGGAAAAGACCCTTGTCCCCAGGCGCCACAGGGTTGTCCGCAAACGCCCTCTGCTTTCCTTTTGCACACGGTCGCCCTCTAGTGGCAAAAGGTGGGAGTATCTGCGTTCTGACAGCTAGAGAAGACTGGCACCTTTATGCAAACAGCTTCATAGTGGGAAACAAGCACGCTGGCAAATCCTGCTACGGAGCATGATTGGTGGCCCTTCTTTGATCACTCAAACCTGAAAATATCATTGTGAAGCTTCCTGGTGACTGCTCTATTGGCGATTGCCCAGAGAGCCCACATTCAGCATAAGGTGACTGAGAACACCACATTACCTGTTTAGGGCTGCAGGCTGCAGAGCCACCTTCTGTTACAGACTGAAGATTCCTGGTCCCTAAAGCTCCTCTACAGTCACTTCACCCCACTCCCTCTGCCCTAATCACACATAGACTCAAAGAGCAAGGGCTTTGGCACCCCCCACAAACGGTAGGACCAGAATCCAGACTCCTTAGGTACCCACCGACATGTTTATCAGTGTTTCTTGCAGCTGCCTTTCTTGGGCAATGGGATTCATCTCCCAATCTTGCATGGCGAATGCATTAATAGAAGCAGGTCAGATGCAAGCTGTGGACAGCGCTTAACCAAAACTTCCTCGTACGGCCGTGCAAGTTGCTCACTGCACAAGGCTCCTGGCCTGAGGGCCATGGGGATCTGGAATTCAGCCCTCAGAATAAAGCTAGGCTTGCTGATGAGGGGCTATGTGCGGAGAGAAAGGGGTGCAATTTCCTAAAGAGTTTTTGTGAGCAGGAAAGTACTCGACAGGAACTCTCTTTTTCCGGTTTTTTTTTTTTTTTTTTTTTTTTGGTAAAGCACAGTGGCTGCTACAGTTTACATGTGAAATGTCCCCTACGTATACTTGTTTTGAAGACAGTATTAGCCACAGTGCTGTTGTAGAATGCTGCGGGATGTGGCCTCTACATGGCGTACTTACGTACGCCAAGAGGCCGACCTTTGGAGGGTGTTAACAGCATTTCCTTCAGGTGCTTCCATGCTCACCAAGGCTGGAGGAGGCCATGCCACCCCATTCATTACCATGCACTCTGCCGTTGCTTCCTGGCCATCATGATCTGAAACTGAGTCAAAGCAAACCTCTCCACCCTTAAGCTGTTTCTGTCTGTTCTTTTGCCACGGAGATGGGAAGTCTTCTGCAGCCCTTGGGAACCAGGGGATGCTCCCCTGAGGAAGGGTCCTGGAGGAAGCTTCAACCACACCTCTTCCCTACCTCCCGCTTCCTCCAAAGTGCCCAGGGCACTAGCCTGAAGGGGCACTAGACTAGGAGGGTACTAGCCTGGGAGGCTAACTTTATCTAGGTTCTATGCTACCCATCAGGGCCAATTCTGGGGACGGACATCAACTCTTGTGTGGAAAACTGGTATTGATGCGTATTTGCTACACTCTCTGTCTTGGTGCCTCAAGCCTATTTCCAATAGCCAAGCTCATTTTTCTTGTTCCCAGAACACCTCCAGACTGAACAATCTTTCCAGCCTCGGCATTCTAGGGCTATTGGTGTAGTAGGTGTCCCTGGGAAGTCATCATGGTCATATAAGACCCTCCCATCTATGGCGCTTGAGAGCCACCGGCACAGGGAGTAAGAGCACTGATTGCTCTTCGGGAACACGTGGGTTTGTTCACAGCACCCACATGGCAGCTCATTAGTTCAACTCTAGCTCAGTGGTTCTCAGCCTGTGGGTCCTCAACCTCTTTGACAACCAGAAACACCAAATATTTACGTTAAGATTTATAACAGTAACAAAATTAAAGCAATGTTGTAGCAACAAAAATAATTTCTTGGTTGGGGGTCATCATAACACGAGGAACTTTATTAGAGGGTCGCAGTATTAGGAAGGCTGAGAGGCACTGCACTAGCTCTAGGGGACTCGATGGCCTCTTCAAGGACACCGCATGCACATGTGTTGAGTGACAGTTTCCTGAGATTGAAACATTCCATCTTGCAGGGAAGCTCTTTAATAGGAAGGTAAACAATACAAAACACCTTCAGGAAGTTCCTAAAACTGACCAGATTCACTAGGGCCCTCTCTATCAGATTAAGCAATAAAAGCTGAGAGTCCCTCTCAGAGGAGCACAGCTGAGCGACAAGCCAAATTGCAAAGACGATTCTGAGGCCAGTCAAGCTGCCTGGAAGTGGTGTAGACCACAATCCCTTGGAACAGACAATTTCCAATCTGTTGTCCTGCCAGCAGGATGCACAGTATGATTCAGGTTCCCAGCTTTTGTGAGTAACCAGCCTGTAAGTAACTCTTCACCCATACTCCTTAAGTAAACCCAATAAAACTCATTGGTTTACCAGACTAGACATTGGTGTTATCTGTTCTTTGGTCTGTTGTGGCCTCCTAATCTAGGGTGAGTGAGGAGCATGTTGCATCTCCCCCAGGAAATGTCTTGTCACACAGTAACATGGTGCAATGCAAATATTCAGGCAAAACAATGATACATACAAAATATAAATTAAAAAATTTTAAACTTGTTTTTAAAGAGACCCTCCTGTACGTTACCTGGACAAGCTCCTCAGTATCTGGGAGCTCTTCCCATCTAAGGAAGCCGACCCACCTGTTCTAAGTGGCAGCAGGTTGAAAAGAGGAACAGTCTGTCACAGGATTAACACGGGCCAGGGCTTGGGTGTGTGGGCCAAGGTCATTTCAGATTGAGACAGCCAAATACAAAACCAGAGTCAGAAAAGATGACCCTCCCAAGTAGCCACAGAAGTAGAGGGTTCTAGATTAGCCTTGCTTGAACAGCTTGGGGCTATCCACTGCCTCCAGCCTGCTGCCTAGCTCAGTGTCCACCCTCCCCAGGACAGCCAATTTTCAGAAGCACCAACGGTTTAGGGGCAGGTACAACCGGAGTCTAGTGGTTTGGCAATGAACTTGGTCTCATCCTCAAGCTCTGCATAGCATGGAGTTTTGCAGGAAGATGCTGCCATTCACTGAGACTCGTGCACAAGTTCTGGAAAAGAGCTCTGTGCAGGCTGCAAAGCACTGGGCCCCTGAGGGTACATGCACCCAGTCTCCTGTGGATGATTCTAAGAGCTGAGTATGAATATGTACCCAGCAGGAGAGAGGAATAGTAACAGGGTTAGGGTGAGCCCTCCAACTTCCTATGTACATTAGCAGAGAGAGAAAGAAGGGGGGAGATGGAGAGAGAGATTTTGTATTTTGTATCTTCCTCTTAAAAGCACTTTTTGTCCCAAAGTTGAAAGTGTGCCTAGCCCCAGGGAGAAGTAGAGAAATTATTTTCAAAAGCCTTCACTCGTAATATAATAATACAGGAGGTTTCGGATAGAGGAAGGTCCTAGACTGAGTCCCCAGAATAGCCCAAGGTGAAGGACACACAGCTGGGTCAGACGCTCCCAGAGGTTGAGAGGAAGTATCAGGGCCCAGGCTGGAGAAGGCAGTGAGTAGATTCCTAGGGACAGTGAGGGGATGGCTCTACAGGGCGGGCAGAGGCTTTCAGTGCCCACAGGTGAAGGAGAGGGTGTCTAAGCCCTAAGGATGGAAGCCAGTGTCTGGAAGCTGCACTTGCTTTGGATGGAAGGAGCAAAAATGGGGTTTCTGAACAAAGAATGGGCGGCCTCTTTCAGGACACATGTAAGTCCTGAGATCCTTGTATAATTCCCTGAACACAAGCAGCCCTGAAAATGGATTCATGGCAAAGCTCCACACTCTCATAAGAATTGAATGGACATGGTTTAAGGGAAAGGAAGTGGCATTTCTTATGCCTGAATCATGTCCAAATAAGTACATTACTACCCACTACTGATCTTTGGGGGTCCTGTCCATCAAAGAGATCACAACAATGCCACAGTAAGAAAGGATAGAATTCAACTAGCAAAGAGTTCATCTCCAAAGCTATTCCGTAAAGTGAGGGGTTGCATTTAAATTAAGGCAGACTTCAGAAAGGACATTCCCCATACTGGCTTTTGAACCAGTTGGAATCTCTCAGCTCTCACCTGAAAACCAAGCAGATGACCAGCCAGCCACATAAGTCCCAAACAAGGGACTGTTTCCACAGATAGGAGGGACTCAACATGGTCCTCCTCTCTGTACAAGAAGCTTGTACAAGAAAAACAACAGTCAGGGACTGGAGAGATGGCTCAGCAGTTAAGAGCACTGATTGCTCTGAGTTCCTCCAGAGGTCCTGAGTTCAATTCCCAGCAACCACATGGTGGCTCACAACCATCTATAATGAGATCTAATGCCCTCTTCTGTATACTGTATAAATAATAAATAAGTAAATACTAAAAAAAACCAGTCAGCCTTGGCAGGCTGTGGGGGCAACCACAAAGCCACTCACTGAGGGTTCTCCAAGGAACTGTTGCCTTTTCTCCTGAACTGCTCTACATAGATTCCACCGGGTCTAAGAGAGGGACCATCTGGGGTAGTGGGGGGGGGGTGTTGATAGATGAGGAGATGTAAGCCATGTTGAAGAAGTGGCTTAGTGGTTAAGATGACCGACTCTTCTTCCAGACAGTTCCCAGAGTTCGATTCCCAGCACTCCTATGGTGGCTGGCAACGACCAGTAACTCCACTTACAGAAGATCTGATGTCCTTGTGCACACACGGTACACAAGCTTGTGTGCAGACAAGACACTCACTCATACAAATAAAATAAATGGATAAAAATAAAAAGAGGTGGAAGCCAAACACTAGAGAGGCACCAGTCCACACCCCACCCTGTGAAGTGGTCCTTTCTTTGTTTCTTTGCTCACCCTGAAAACAAACTGTGAGTACTCACTTGACCTACTTGTACCCTGGTGGACTTCTCCCTCCAGAGCATCAGATCAGAAGGAATTTGGGAAGAGGGATTTCCCCACACACAGCAGAGGACAATGCCACAGTTCCTGTCCAAGACTAGCTGGTTGGTCCCTGACTGTAGGCATAAAGCAAGGCAGAATATCATGGTGACAGACGGCTGTAGCCAAAGATGATGCTTACCTTATGACAGCAGGGAAGGAGGTGAGTAGGACAGGGGCAAATAGTATTCTTCAAAGGGATCCCCCAATGACCTGTTTCCTGCAGCCAGGCCCATCCCACTCTGAACTCATCAATGGATTAACCCATAGGTAAGGTTAGCACTCTGAGGATCTAATCACTATTCAATAGCATCTGAAAACCAGGCCTTTAACACATGAAGATCACTTCATATCCCAATCATAACAGGGGCTTCCAACAAGGGTGATTGTGTACTACTGTTCAGATGACTCAGGGAGGTGTTTCTCCTTCTGTGTGTGGCTGGCTCCTCTCCAGGTCTGCAGCAAGCTTCCATGCACACAGCTGGAATATTTTCTAAAGCCCAAGGCTGCCTCATTGGCATGCCTGATTCGAAGTCTCCTTTTGGGCCTCCGCCAGGGACTCATTTGTCTCTCCAAGGCTCAGCCCAGCTGCTTTACTAAACAAGAGCTGCCCATGGCTCCCAACTGAGAACAAACAACACCCCCCACACACACACAGATGCAAGAAGTAAGCACGGGAGACACGTGCCTAAGGTCACTTGAAAGTGAAGGCTGGGGGCTGGAGAGATGGCTCAGCGGTTAAAAGCACCGTCTGCTCTTCCAGAGGACCCGGGTTCGAATCCCAGCACCCACATGGCAGCTAACAACTGTCTGTAGTTCCAGTTCCAGGCAAACACCAAGGCAAATAAATAAATAAAGTTTAAAAAAAAAAAAAAAAAGAAAGAAAGTGAAGGCTGATCTGCAGAAGAGCTGGTCAGGACCTCTTCTCCACACCAGCCCAGGACCTGCAGAAGCCAGCGTGAGGATGGGCGTGCCTGGCAAGCAAGAGGATTGGGTGCTGGCATCTGCTTGGCAGCTGGTGAGAGAGAACCTTTTGCTTTGTCATAATATGGCAGAGAGTGTCCCATGGTAAGAAAAGGCAAGCATGCAGAGATGGCTTGATTTTTATAACGACGGTACATCCCGGGAGACGCCATTAATACAAGAGTGGATTTAAATTTAAATGTTTTCTATTTTATTCTTTTGTGTGTATCCATGCTCTGGTTGAGTACATTAAAATGTTCCATATACACACCTGGTGCCTGAGGAGGTCAGAAGAGAATGTCAGATCCCCTGGTACAGGAGGTATAGATGGTTGTGAGCTGCCATGTGGGTGCTGGAGATGGAGTCTGGATCCTCTGCAAGAGCAATGAGTTCTCTTGACCTCTGAGCATCTCTCTAGCCCCAGGGAGTGAATTTAGCCCTTCTGAGGGTCCATGTCTGATCATCTCCCCAAAGCCCCATCTTCAAAAATATCATGAATTTGGAACCTGGAGATTATGCTTCTCACACGTGAGTTTGGGAGTCAAACCACTGAAAGGACCTTCCAGAGTTTTTTCAAAGACTAAATGGACCCAGTGGCTGGAGAAGCGTGGCACCTTTGATGGGAGCCAGGTTTGTAAACCACTGGGACAATTGAACCATGGTCTCTAGTGCAGTGACACTGCTTTGAAGGGGAAACGTGAGGAGGCTCTCCCTCCCCACAAAGGGCCCAACCACAACAGAAATCGTGTTTGCAGGGAAACAGAAAAACAAAACAGGTATTATGAAATTCAAGCTGCAGGATCTAGGTAGGAGGTATATTTTGGCTGTGTATTCATTAATGACAAAATACATAACTAAAGCAACAGAAGGAAAGAAGGGAGGGAAGGAAGGAGAGAGGGCAGGAGGGAGAGAAGATTGATTCTGACTCGCTCTGAGGGTCCAGTCCATCTTGGTGGGCAGAGAATGGCAGCAGGAACCTGAGGCAGCCGCTCACCTTGTGTTCACGCTCAGAAAGCAGGGGGCAATGCTCAGGTCCCTCCCTCCTGTTATTAAGTCCAGGATCCCAGCCCATTGAATGGTGCCACCCACATTTAGGGCAGGTTTTCCCCACAGTTAAACTCTGGAGAAACCAGGGGTGTGTCCCCACGGTGACTCTAGATCCAGTCAAACTGACAACCATGATTAATTACAACATTTTGTATTTTTCCACCTTCCTTAATGTTTAAATTTTGTCAGCTAAAAACTAAGAGAGGAACAGAGTAAATGAGACATGGTATGCCAAGCACCCTGCCCATTGCCTTATTTTGGCAGTATTTTTTAGCAAGTATTCACTAAGCCATTGGGTTAGATCATCCCAGAAGCAGAATGGGCATGTTAGACCTTGATCTCAGACATAGCAAGTATTTCTAGAGAGCCAAAGACAAGCATTAAATGATAAAACAAACACATGAGCATGTTGCCCACTCACAGTGTTGAACATTGTCCACAATGAAATGAGGAATTGGGATGTCACTCTGACACGGTGCCTCTAACCCTCTGAGTAGGCAGAGGAACATGGGCAGAGGAGCTTTGCCTTGTCCTCATGTATGCCCGTGGCTCTAGAAAGGCCTAGAACGCCCCAGGGAGGTAACGTAGCTGCAGATTCAAGTGGTCATGTTTGGTCCTCTATGGGGAATAAGTGTGTGGTAAACTCACACATAGCTCTTCAGTCTGAGCAGTCAAGCCAGATACCATCAGGCTTCCTGGACCAGTGAACTCAATGGTGTAATCAGGGTTCCTGCTGGGCCACTTCCTGGAACCAGCTAGTGATCTGAAACTAGCATTAGGTGATCTCAGTGGCCCTTTAGGCAGCTCATGAGGCTGGCCCAAACAATTCTCAGTAACACCATTAACAAATGAAAAGACATTCAGCCCCAATCATGCATAATTTTTAAAATGCACCACATTGAAAATCAGTACTTCCACTCATCTGTTGTCTAAAAGCTAAGGAGATTGATAACAGGGAGCCCTAATGAGGTTGAAGGGAACAACCCTTAGAGACTCAGCCTCTGCTGGGGCATTTGGAACTACCCATCACATTTGAAACTGTGAACCGTCCAGCACAACTGATTCACTTGACTAAATCTATTCTGAGATATTCAAAGAAATTATCTTTCAAAAACATGGTACAAGAATGGTGATGAGTCACATCCTCAGTTTGGGCAGCTCTGATGTATTTAACCATAGTAAACATTCATCACCAGGGGCTGGGTATTAAAAATAAAGATGTGTGTAGCTACAACATCTGAGAGCAGTTAAAATCACCCAGGAAACTGAAGCGCCGACATCACCCATGATGAGAATAAGAGATAGAAACTGGAGGGTGACTGGGGCAGGAGCCCAAGAGCAACATCTCCAGAGCCCTTGGCTTTCCAGTCTTACCAAGAGAGAGCTCTGGCTTCTCATCACCTCCTAAATGAGCACCCCTGCCTTGAGGCTATACACAAGGCTATGACTGGAGACTTAGTCCAGACACGAATCTCCAACAACTATGGAAGTTAATCTCTGGATTTTCATAATGGAAATGATTTCTATCTATTCTCCAATTTCAGTTTCTCTCCTAAATGATGTTAGAGGAACCTCTTCAGGACAGGGGATGTTAAGATATAGCCTAGATTGGGCTCTGCTGAAATCCATTAAGGGAAATCTATTTCTTCTTGTTATAAGAACAGATGTCACCTCCACCCTTGGGTGTAGACCTACATTCCAAACTACCCAAAACATAAGAGTTGATCCATTGGGCCAAGAGACCACCTCTCAGAAAGGCTGATTCACTTTAGGCCATGCTAGAGAGATGAAGAAATAATTATTCCATTAAACAAGATCATGTTCTTTTCCTTTCCAGAAATCCCAGTCCTTTGAACAGTCGATGCAGAACCAGAGGATATGTGAGATCCGACCCCCTGAGTGAGTCCTGACTCAGAAAGATACAACTCCCTCCATGTCTTCCTTTGTCTCTGATGCTGGCCAGACGCCATGTACCTTGGGCTTTTTCATTCTTTCTCTGATGCTGCACAACACAACACCACACACATGGCTGTTTGCTGAGCCTCCATTCTAACTCAAAAGACGGAAAGAAAGAGAAGAGTGAGAAGAAGAAAGGACCACAGTGGATATCTGTCTTTCTCTTTAGCATCTGGCCCGTCTCCTCAAAAGATCTGGATCTCGGGACTGGAGAGATAGCTCAGCGGTTAAGAGCACTGACTGTTCTTCCAGAGGTCCTGAGTTCAATTCCCAGCATTCACATGGCAGCTAACAACTGTCTGTAATTCCAAGATCTGACATCCTTACACAGACAAAACACCAATTCACATAAAATGTAAAAAAAAAAAAAAAAAAAAAAAAAAAAAAAAAAAAAAAAAAAAAAAAAAAAAAAAAAAAAAAAAAAAAAAAAAAAAAAAAAAAAAAAAAAAAAAAAAAAAAAAAAAAAAAAAAAAAATAGTAAATGCTCAAAAGATCTGGATCTCTCACCTAGCTTAGGGTGTTCCACTACGGATGGAAACGGCCTTCTGGCACCAGGGCTATTGTGACAATGTAGTGACACTGAAGTCTAGCTCTTATTTCAAAGGAACCCAAAGACTAAGTAGGACTTGGGCTTTCTGCCCCTTGCATTTGAACAAAGGAGCTGCTGCTATATGTGATGATGTGTTAACCCCAGCACAACCTAGAATTACCTGAGTCTTAACTGAAGAATCATCTGTATCAGGTTAGCCTGTGGGGATATCTGTAGGGGGTTGTGGTGATATTTTGTGTAATCTCTAAGAAAAAAGATTGCCTGAAGATCAGAGGACAGAGCCAGCTAGAGTTAGCCACAGAAGTCAGGCAGTGGTTGCACACACCTTTGATTCCAGCACTAGGAAGTTTGAGATAGGAAGTGATATGCCTGGGCAGAGAAAGGAATATAAGGTGGGAGGAGACAGGAGCTTGGCCTTTCCTTTCAGCTAAAGACTCAGAGGCATTCAGTCTGCAGATTCTTGGACACAGGATCTTCCCCTTTCGGTCTGAGGACTCAGCAGTGGTGAGAAGTTCCTCTAGTAGCTTGTTCCTGTGTCTACCTGATCTTTCAGCTTTATCTGGCTCTGGGATTTTATTGTAATGTCAATTAGGGTTTACACAGCAGGAATTGTCTCGACTGGCAATTGATGTGAAGAGAACCCACTGTGGGTGGTGCTATTCCCTAAGCAGGAAATTCTGAACTGTGTAAGAGAAGTCAAGTACAAGCAAACAAGGAACATAAATACATTTATTTCTCTCTGCTCTGGACTGCGGATATGATATGACCAGCTGCTTGGAGTCCCTGCCTTGACTTTCCCTCAGTGATGGACTGTAACCTGGAATAAACCCTTTCTGCTCTAAGTTGCTTTTTGTCATTTCATCAGGGCAATGGTAAAGCACAACATAAGCACAGGATACACACAGAAGGATAGGATACATAGTGTCTCATGAAGCCCAGAAATGAACTCATGGGCTCAGGGTCCAGGACCTGTTTGCACATCTTCTGGGAAGCAGCTTAGTAGCTCAGAAGGGCTGCCCGGTAGAGTCCCACAGACTTAGTGGCTTCAATTGTTCTAGAGATCATGGTGCCAGGAGAGTTGGTTCCTTAGGAAAGCATATACTCTTTACCTTCTCCTACTTTGCTGACATTCCTCATAATTTATACTTGATGTTTTTGTTTGTTTGTTTGGCTTCTGGGTGCATTATCCTGATCTCTGCCTTTGAGTTCTGGCATTTTTTTTTTTTTCTGTGCATAGATCTCTGTGTAAATTTCTCCTTTTTCTGAAGATACCAGCTATATTGCATTAGGATAGCCTTCTCTCAGCTAAATGACTCTGTTTCTAGCTGAGGTCCTGGGAAAGAAGAATTTACTATATAAATTTGTTGGGTAGGGAACAGCTCCTTCTGAAAAATGAAAAGCGGGGAGACACTGAAGACAGCAAACGGGTGGCGGCAGAGCCCAGGGGAGGAGAAAGAGTGGCTGGCTTTGATGGGTGTGAGTGAGGGATGTGAAGACAGCAAAGCGCCCAGGTGGAGGGATGCATGCTTGGTCCCTAGCATCCCTTGACACCATCGACCTTCTCTAATAGAACTGTTCCCACCCACTGCCTCTGGTCATGTCCCAAGTACAGTTCAAACACTGCTGTCTTTTCTACCTTGCCAAAACCTTCCTTGGAAAGGAACATCCTTGTCACCAAATCCAGCAGGCACTCTTCTGTACACTGTGCCCCTTAGAAGCCTGTGATGGCTCCGAGATCCTTCTCTTTCATCATTTCCTTCTCTTCTTCCTGTGCTTTGTTTTATTAGGTTTTTAAATTTTTTTTTCCAACACAGAGTTTCTCTGTATAGCCTTGGCTGTCCTGAAACTCACTCGATAGACCAGGCTGGCCTTGAACTCAGATTCAAATCCACCTGCCTCTGCCTCCAGAGTGCTGGGATTAAAGTCATGTACCACCACAGCCTGGCTGTTTTATTTGTGTTGGTTTTTTTTTTATTATTATTATTTTTGTTTTAAAAAGAGTCTTTCCGGGGCTGGAGAGATGGCTCAGCGGTTAAGAGCACTGTCTGCTCTTCCAGAGGACCCGGGTTCGATTCCCAGCACCCACATGCCTGCTAACAACTGTCTGTAGTTCCAGTTCCAGGCAAACACCAAGGCAAATAAATAAATAAAGTTAAAAATTTAAAAAAAAAGAGTTTTTCCTTGAAATAGACTTTTTTCTTGAGATCTATGCAGATAAAGATGGTTTTAAACTCCTGACCCTCCTGCCTCCACTCCTCAGTGCTGAGATTACAGGCATTGGCCACGCTGTGCCCTGCCTGGAAATCACAGTTCTATGCCTTTTAAGATGCATTTTCATGGTGTTAGGGAGAAAATAACCCAGTTGGCAAGGTGCCTGCTGTGCAAACATGAGACTTGAGTTTGACCTCCAGAATGAGCACGTCTTGCTCGCCTGAAGTCAAATTTAACTGAATCATCTCTTTATCTGATAACTCTACCCTGGAGCATTGGTTAAATAGGAGTGGCCTCCTACTACAAGGAACCTAGAAAGGAATCTGTATTTTAAACAGCTATTCAGTAGCTGGAGAGATAGTTCAATAGTAAGAATTTGCTGCTCTATCATGAGGAATCGATTTCAAATCCCAACACCATCAGGCAGCTCACAAACACCTGTAACTCCAGGTTCAAGATACCAGAGCTTCAAGAGACGTCCATAGACAGCCTGTTACACTCATGTCAATGCTAAAAGAAACCTACAATAATAAACATCGTATTTAGGCCAAGTGTGGTGGTGCACGCCTTTAATCTCAGCACTTAGTGCTTCTGTGAATTTAGAGGCTAGCCTAATCTGCATGGCAAATTCCAGGATAGCCAGGATTGCCTAGACAGATTGTCTCAAAAGACAAAAAGGCAAAACAAAATGAAAACACAAAAAACACAAACAAACGAAAAACCCCACAAAACTATTTAGACTATGGTACCTCACTAAACTGGTGGACGCTTCAAGGGAATATGAGCGTTCATTCCTCGCTTCTTTTTGTTATTTTTGTTTTGTTTCGTTTGGTTGAGACAGGGTTTCAGTATATAAACACTGGCTAATCTGGAGCTCACTAAGTAGACCAGGGTGTCCTTAAACTCACAGAGATGCCTCAGCCCTACAGTGATGGAATTAAAGGTGTGAGCCAAGGCATCTGACACATTCTCCATCTATTTTAATGTACTAGTAACCAACCTTCCAGAGTTGGGATCAGGACTTCAGCCTTTCACTCTCTACCAAATCGTGTAAGCAGTGACCCTCTGCCACTTTGTAGAATATATCCCATCCTTTTTTTTTTTTTTTTTTTTTTCTCTGATATTTCTCAAGTCCTTGTCCACGCAGATTTAGTCATTTGCTTCCCACTCAATCTATAAAAGAATCCACACTCAGAGCCAACGCGGGGAAACAGGTGGGACCCGAAATGGAGGAGAGGGGGGTAATCTGCAAGGCCCAAGGCTGCTCTTAGGGTCACCCCACCCAGTGACTCACTCAGCCAGCTCCACCCAGCAACCTGTGCCTCGGAAAGGCGGGGCTGGAGCTCCGAGGGGCGGGGCCAACCCGTAGCTACAGCCAATCAAAGAGGGGTCCTCTGGTGAAGCTTGTACAGAATTTGAGGGACCGCTTCGTGTGTCTTGCGACACAGAATGGAGTGGACCCGGGAAGCCTCTCGGGGAGGCCAGGTCGAGGCTGGATCCCCAGAGGAGCTCTTGGTAAACTCGGAAATAGAGCAGCCACAGGTCCCTGTGGAGGCGCTGCAATCCGGGATTCCCGACGGCAACCCGAGGCCGGAGCGGACCGGGCGGGAGGTGGCGGACGCGGAGTTCCAGGTGAAGCCGCAGCCTCCGGCTCTGTCCGGGTCCCCGCGCTTGCCGCCGCTCAGCCTGGGCTATGGCGCTTTCCGCCGCCTGTGCTCAAACAGCCGCGAGCTGCTGTCGCCGAGTCCCACTTGGGCTGAGCAGCCCCGGTCCGGGGAGACCGAGCTGCAGCCCCGGGCGGCGTCAGGAGAGCCCGGGTCCTGGGCGCCCGTGGAGCTGCAGGTAGACGTGCGCGTTAAACCCGTGGGTGCAGCGGGAGCCAGCCGTGCGCCCTCGCCCGCGCCGTCCACGCGCTTCCTCACCGTGCCGGTGCCAGAATCGCCCGCCTTTGCCCGCCGCTCCGCGCCCACGCTCCCCCGGCTGCCCCGCGCGCCGTCACCGGGATCCAAGTGGAGCCGTGGGTCTCCGCTTGCCGCGACCCCGACCGATCGGATCGGTCCAGCCGAGGACAGCGCGATCTCCCCAGGCTCGCCCACCTGTCGCTGCCGCTGCCGCTGCCAGAAGCCAGGACTAACCAAAGAAGACGCTGAACTGCTGCAGCGTGCAGGCTTGGACTGCAAGAACCTGCCGCGGGCCATCACGCTCATAGGTGAGTGCTCAACCGTGCCCGTGCGCCGCCCCTGAGCTAGACTAACCAGGATCTCCAAGCCTCCATCGCAGAATTAAAAAACAAACAAACAAATGGTCCGTCCCTCCCCTGGAGAACTTTCTCATTCCTTCTCATTGTGTGCAGCATCTTAGAAATGTAGAAGAAGTGGAAGGAACTTCGGGTGAGGGGAAGTGATTCAGAATCACGTGGCAGTGGTGGCCCGTGTACATCTCCTAGGACTAGGCTCCTTTCTTTCTGCCTTGAGGAGGGCCCGGTGCCAGACGACTGGGGCCTGCGCGCATGTTTTGCTTTACTTGTGAAAGAGAGGTGAGTCGAGCAATGGAGAAAGCCCGCGTTAGTTTGCTTTTTCTCTTACTGTGATAAAAACATTGACCCAAAACAACTTGGGGAGGAAAAGATTGGCTGGGCTTGCAGGTTACAGTTCGTTCATCAAAGGACGCCAGGGCAGGAACCTGGCAGCGAGAACTGTAGCAAAAGCTGGGAGGCAGGCTGCTCGCTGGCTGGCTTTCTACACCACCCCACCCTCGAGGTACCGCCCTCGAAGTACCGCCCTTGGTAGAGCGGGTCCTCCCACATCAATCGGTTAAGAAAGCGCCCAGCAGACTTTGCCCACCGGCCAACCTGATGGAGGCATTTCTCAAAGGAAGTTTCCCTTTACCAGATGAGGCTCTGTTGTCTCAAGTTGGCAGAACACTAACATCACAGCCCCCTAAAGGCTGTAAGTCGCTCTGAGTGAGGAATGGCTCTGTTGTGGCTGGTTTACGGGGCCATCATCCTGGGTTGTTGGAGGTAGAGGTTCGTTAGAGAATGGCAAGGACAGAGGCCTGAGGGTCTGGTGCCTTGCCCAGGAGGTAAATTGCCCCAGTCTGGGTCAATGGAAGGGTAGGACAATAGCCAGTACCTAAGAGTCCTCGAGGGAGGGCTTGGAGATTTAGACCACTAAAAACGTTCAGAATTCTGTGAGCAGTTTTCTGCAGCATAGGATATCACTTTACTGTTGCTGTTGTGAGTTTCCGACACATTCGCTGCCTGTTGCTGATATAAATTTAATGTCTTGCCGTGTGAACATTAGAGGTCTGACAGAGGCTTCCTAGTCCAAGGTGGTGCCATCAGCCTCACCAAGGCCCCCGGGGCAGATCCCCTTACTAGATCCTCTGCTGCCCCCCCCCCCAGTGCTATTAGGCTGGATTCTTCTGCTTTTATGCTTTCTTTGCCTCCCTCCTCATGGATAAAGACCCTCATGATTACATTGGGACCAGGACAGCCTCCATTTCAGGGTCATCTGATCAGCATCCTCACCTCCATCTGAACCTTAACTCCTGTTTGCCAAATGGCCCCAGTGTATTTATCCACTGGTTCTAGGGAGCTGGAGGTCTAGGGACATCTTTGGGGTTATGGTATACCAGCCTGTAGCTTTTATTTTATGTGTAGAAGTGTCTGCATGTACATCTATGTACCACTTCTGTTCCTGGTGCCTACAGAGGCCAGAATCGGGTATCAAATCCCCTGGAACTGGAATTAGAGGCAGTTGTAAACTCTAACCCAGGTCCTCTGCAAGAACAGCCAGTGCTTTTAACCACTGAGCCATCTCTTAAAACTGAGACTAAAGAACCAGTGCTGAAGTGACATTGTTGAATTTGTTCTAGAAATTAAGCTCTTCTCCAGGCTGAGAAGAGACAAGATTTATAGCGGAGGGCCAGGAGGCGGAGTCAGTGGGCAGGACCACAGATCAGATGTAGCTAAGCCAGAAGGATCTGTCCCTGGTTTCTAACTGACTGGATGGCAGACTGTTCACTCTTCCACAAGGGGAAACGTGAAGGGAAGAGATGAAGACATAAACAAGCATGCGCCTTGGTCTGCAGGATCTGGCTTGGATGGGGAACTCTCTGAGTACTTGATCCTGGGAGGTCTAGAGAAAAAGTGTAAGCAAGACTGACTTGCTGGACCCCGGGCCAGCTTCTTCTCAGCCCTCTGTGAACTTGGAAGGAGCAAGCCACTGTGGAGAGAGTTGAGAATATTGCTGCTTGGTCTAGTCCTTTGACTCTTTGAGTAGGGACCCTGAAGAAGCTGTCTAGCTGTTAGTGAGGGTACAAAAGGCCGGGAGACATTTTAAGATAAGGTCTCATGTACGCTGGCCTCAAAGGTCCTATATATCTGGAGTGACCTTGAATTTCTGATTCTTTTTCCTCTACCTCCAAAGTGTTGGGGTTACAGGGATCTGGTTTACTTGGTGCTGAGGATCAAACCTGGTGCTTTAGCATGATAGGCAAGAACACTACCAACTGTTCAGTCAGCTGGCAGGAGGGACAGGGGTTTGTAAAGCTGAGATGTAAGGGGGCCTGTAGCCTCATGTGGTAAATGGTTCTCCCTCAGATCTTGGCTTGAACTTAGGCTCCAAGGCAGCTTAGGGGTCTCTATCTCATTCTTTATTCCAGGATCCCTCCCACAGGCTGTGACTGCCTCTCAGTATCTCCTTGGGTGGGAATGGAAGGTAGAGGCACAGACTTGCCCGCATCCCTAATACCTGGCACATCCGTGGCTTCTTAGACAATCTGTCTATTTGTACAAGTCAGAACTTATTATTCCCTGGATCCCTCTGGGGAGAAGACAGAGTGTTTGATCTCAGTAGCTGTCTTGCAGTTGGCATACCTTCTATGGGGGAGGATCGCCCCACCCAGCTGCTGGCCTCCTGGAGTCCATGCCAGGTGGATGCTTGTCTTCCATATTGTCCATGCAGCGGGGAAATGTGAAAGTATAGTCAGTCCGAGTGTAGTATAGCGGGCAGGGAGGCTAACCTCACACTGACATAAGTCCTTTACGCTCTTTTGGGGACATCATGGCCTTTAGCAGTAACTGCAGGGCTAGGGAAAGAAGACATGCTAAGGGGACCCAGATGTCCCTGGGTTTTTGTCAGCTGAGTGTGTACAGAGTGTATCTGTATAACTTGTGTGACCAAGAGTTGTTTTGTTAGCCTGGCAAGGTGACTCACACCCATAATCCCAGCACCCAGAAACCGGAAAGTCTTTGTCCACCACAGCTACATGTTGAGACCCCATCTTAAAAACAAAAACCAAACTAAACCAACCAAACAAACAAACAAAAAACCCATTGCATGTGTGGGGAAGCCCATAATCCCAGCATGCCAGAGGTCATACCAAGACAGCTAAAAGTTTGAAGCTGGCCTGGACTAGAAACCTCCAGGCCAGCTGGGCTATACAGATCCTATTTTCAAATGATGATGATGATGTACTTCCACTTTACCTCTGCAAGGGCCTTGCTGGTTTGAGAAAACTTACCTGCCCATGGGTTTCTTTCAAGCTTTGCTTTCTGGAGGTCAGAGCTAAAGGCAGGTTCAAGAATCACAGTGGCTGCTAGTTTATCCTTTCTGTCTTGGCTGAGATGACCAATTCTGCTTTTATTATTTTTGAGCCTTAATCTAAGGCTGGGACATGGCTCAACGCCCTGTTTAAAAAAAAAAAAAGAATCTCGGTTTATACATTAATTTTTTGGTGGTGGTTTGTTTTTTAAAATGTGTATGACTGTTTTGCCTGCATTTATGTCTGTGCATCATATTCCTGGTGCCTGCACAGGCCAGAAGAGGGTCTGTGATCTCTTGGAATTGGAATTACGGAATGTTGTGAACCTCCATGTGGGTGCTGGGAATTGAACTCAGGTTCTCTGGATGAGCATTTAGCGGTTTTTTTTTTTTATTTTAAACTTTATTTATTTATTTGCCTTGAACTGGAACTACAGACAGTTGTTAGCTGCCATGTGGGTGCTGGGAATCGAACCCCGGTCCTCTGGAAGAGCAGACGGTGCTCTTAACCGCTGAGCCATCTCTCCAGCCCCGTTAGTGTTCTTAATTACCAAGCAATCCCACAGCCTGAGTTTGCGTGCATGCAAGATAAGATCTGGCTATGTAGCTCTGGCTGACTTGGAACTTGCTATATTAGCCAAGCTTTTAAAAGTTCCCCTTTCTCTTGGTAACAGGCTTATTGCGATAAAATTCATATACCATACAAGGCACCATCTTATAGTGTAATATTCAAGGGGTTTTGCATATCCACTGCTATGTAACCACCAACAACTGATTTTAGATTTTTTTCATGTTTAAACAAACCCTTCACACCCAGACCCCACCAGCCTCTCTGTCTCTGAACACTGCTCTGGACATCCATGTCACTGAGTTCACATAACATGAACTCTTTCATCTGGCTTCTTTCTGTTTTGTTTGTTGACAGGGTTTTGCCTTGTAGTTCAGGGAGGCCTGAAACTCTTTTCCCTAATTAATTAATTTACTTTTATGTGTATGAGTGTTTGCCAGGTGTGTGCCTAGGGCACAGAACAGGGCATATGATTCTTTGAGATTGTAGTTGTGAGCTGCCATGTGGGTGCCAGCAATTGAAGGCCCTCTGGAAAGGCAGCCAGTGTTCTTAATCCTTGAGCCATCTCTCTAGGCCCTGGCCTGAAACTCTTAATGTCCCAGCCTCAGCCTCCTGAATGCTGTGACCACAGTCTTTGCTACCACACTTGGCTATCTGATTTCTTTGGCTTAACTTGTTTTCAAGGTTTGTTTATGCTACAGCATAAACTTGTTATTTAATTTTTTTTTAATTGCTGGATAGTATTCCATAGCATGAATATATACGTCTTGCTTTCTTATTTAACAGTTGATAGAAATCTTGGAAAATGCCTTTTAAAACATACTCTATATTTAAAAAATTCCACAAGGTCTAGAGTGATGGTGCAGAACTTAAAAGTACTTGCAGTTTCTAGCACCCATGGTGTGATGCGCATGCACGCAGTTTAAAATAAATCTGAAAAAATAAATATTCTAGGCTGGATTTAGGACTTAGTGGGGTCAACACCTGCTTCAGCATGCTTGAGTTAGTTCCCCAGAACAAAACTTTAAAAAAATAAAACGCTGAACAGTGTTTCATATCCCCTCTGCCATCTTTTCCAAGATCAAGTTTCCCTATAGCCCCGTCTGTCCTGGAACTCACTCTGTAGACCATGCTGGTCTTAAATTCAGAGATCTACCAGCCTCTCCCTCCCAAGTGCTCAGATTAAAGGTATGTGACATCGCACCTGGCTTCATACATTTCTTTAACACACTTCTGATCACTGAAGCAAGTATTTTCTCCAATGCAAATGAAAAAAATGGGGTTTAAAAAGTTCCCGAGGGGCTGGAGAGATGGCTCAGAGGTTAAGAGCACTGACTGTTCTTCCAGAGGTCCTGAGTTCAATTCCCAGCAAAACCACATGGTGGCTCACAACCATCTATGATGAGGTCTGGCGCCCTCTTCTGTAAAACTGTATGCATAATAAATAAATAAATCAAAAAAAAAAATTAAAAAAAAAAAAAAAAAAAGTTCCCGAGTAGTTGAGTAACTTTCCAGGTGTGAGGGATAATGGTATTTGTCAGCTTGACAGACTCTAGACTCAGGCAGGGAGATGGGCCTCTGGACAGCCTGTAGGGATTACCTTGAGTGTGTTAATTGATGTAGGAGGTCCTGTCTTAAGTGTGGGCAGAACCATTCCCTGTGCTGTGGATCTTGGACCATATAAAATGGAGATAGCTAACTGAGCTAGCATGCTTCATCCCTCACTATTTCCTTGCAGAAGCGATGTGACCCGCTGCTTCAGGCTTCCGCTGCCTTGACTCCTCTCCTCCCCCACCACTCCTGCCACCTGAACTGTGAGCCAGAATAAACCCTTTCTTCCAAGCTGCTTTTGTCAGGGTACTATCACAGCATTGGGAAAAGAAACTAAGACATTGATACTCCCTCTCAGGGTGACTCACAACATTTAAAGGTGTGCCTTGGACCAGGCATATTATCAACTTCTTAAAAATTACATTTGTATTTATTTATTGGTGGTAGGTGATGAACATGCAGCCCTGCATGTGTGTGAAGGTCAAGGACAACGTGTGAGAGCTGATTTTCTCCTTCTATATGTGGGTTCCAGAGATCAAACATCAGGCTGGTGGCAAGTGCCTTCATCTTGAGCCAGCCTTGGTGACAGCCTGTAATTCCAGCTTCTGAAGAGGCTGAGGTGGAGGACCACATGATCTTGGGAAACAGTGAGAGACCCTATCTCAAAAGGATAGCTAGGCAAGGTGGTGCAAACTTTTAATCCCAGCACTCACTGGGGAGGCAGAATCAGGTGGATCTCTGTGAGTTCAAGGCCAGCCTGGTCTACATAGTGAGTTCCAGGGCAGTCAGGACCTCATAATGCAGTGGTTCTCAATCTGATGGTCACAGCCCCTTTGGGGGTCAAACAGACCCTTTTTCAGGGGTCACCTAAGATCATTGGAAAACACAAATATTTACATTATAATATCAAAGTGGCAATTATGAAGTAACAATGACAATGAATTTATGGTTGGGGGTCACCACAACATGAGGAACTAACTGTATGAAAGAGTTGCAGCATTAGAAAGGTTGAGAACCACTAACCGAGAGCCACTGTTTGAAGCAAAACAAAATCCATAAGGTTAGGATAACAGAAAACAAGTAGGTATGGCCTGTTCCTGTCCCTCATACTCATTGCCTGCCTGCAGCCTCCCAGCTACCTTGTGCCCTTGGCCTTTGAGCCATAGACAAGGCCCATGGCTGCTGACTACCTATGGCTGTAGAGAACTGAGTCTACCCGTCTTCACTCATGGCAAAGACTTGGGGAGACTAGGGAGGCAGCTGAGATTTTGATGGAAAAACATGTAGAGTCTGAACTAGACCCTGCCTGGCTCTGATCTTATGGAGCTGCAGCCTAGTCCCTGATTTATCTTCTGTGGCATGTTGCCCATGGTGTCCTGGATTCTCTGACACCTGCTGCTCTAAGGCCCCTTTGCCCACATCTGTGGCAGCTACACTACTGTCTGGCCCACAAGTACACCACACATGGTGTGTGGCACTTCACTTGTGATTTGTGGCCTCATCTCACCACGTGAAAAAGAAGCAGAGACAATCTAGCCATGCTGACCATGGAGTGGGTGTGTGGGGTGGAGACCAGTGTGGTTCTGGGCTGAATGTGGTTGGGATGGTATATAATTTGCCTTTCTGTTCTCTCTCCAGGGCTGCCCCTGTACATGAAGTCCCTGCGCTGGGCTCTGGTGGTCTTGGCTGTGTTCCTGGCTGTCTGCAGTGTAGCCATTGTGGCATTAGCCTCTAGAGGTGGTATGGTATCCAGTCCGATTCTGTGTACTTGTAGCACCTTGGAGACCAAGGTCAAAGACACAGGCCTTATTTAGCAGAGAAGAAAGCTTGACCCTATCTCCTCTTCAGTCACAGCCTGTGATCTGACTGGTAATAAGAATACCAGCCTCTTTCCAGGGAACTTGACACAGTGCAGGCTGTACACCCTTCCTAAGGCTCTTTCTGCCCGCCATCTTTCCCACCTGGATGCTTGCCAGCTCCCTAAACACAGATTCCTTCCCCCAGCCAAGGTCATGGCCTCTTAGAATCTCCCCTTGACCCAAAGATCTCTGCTTTCAGGAGCCAAGTGCCAGCCATGTCCTCAAGGCTGGTTATGGTCTCAGGAACACTGTTACTACCTCTCTGAAGAAGCCCAGGATTGGGAGGGCAGTCAGGCATTCTGCTCAGCCCACCATGCAACACTGCCCCTGCTGAGCCACACCCAGGTGAGAAAGGCTGGCTAGGAGAGGGTATGTGTCATCCCAGATCTCTGAATCTTAGCCCTGGAAGGGATCTCTAGAACAATACCTTCACACTATGAGAGTCACCAAGGCCCCAAAGGAACAAAGTGACATGCACAGGGACAAGATATCAGTGTCCAAGGGTTTCATTCTAAGAAGAAGACAGAGCTAGGATGATCCCATCCAACTTGGGTTACTCAGCCAGTAAACGGTGGAGCCAGGCCTGCTGGGAGAGACCCATGAGTGCCCCTAGGATGTGGTGTAGAAAATGCAACATGTTTACTGACTGTGTAAGGGTCAGGTGTTGGCTCTACGTCCTGGGGAACAAGCAGCTCAGAAATTACTTAGTGCCTTGTGATAACAGTTTTTCCTTTTCTTTTTCTTTCCTTTTCTTTAGCTTAACTTTCCTTTTTTTTTAAAAAAAAAAAAAGACAGTCTCACTATGTAATCATGGCTGGCCTGAAACTCTCTATGTAGACCAGGCTGCCTCAGACTCAGATCCCACCTGCCACTGGCTCTGCCTCTTGGGTGCTAAAATTCAAGGCATTCAGCACTACACTCAGCTTAAAATATTTATTTTTATTTATGTGTGAATGTGTCTGCATATGAGTATAGGTGCTCATGGAGGCTTAAGAGATCAAATCCCAGGGCTGGAGAGATGGCTCAGAGGTTAAGAGCACTGACTGTTCTTCCAGAGGTTCTGAGTTCAATTCCCAGCAACTACATGGTCAAATCCCTTGGATCCTGGGGACCAAATTCAGGTCCTCTGAAAAAGCAAGTCTTGAGCCAGCCATCTCTCCAACCTTGTGATTAACTGGTATGTGTGTGTTAGGGTTTTTATTGTTGTGATAAAATACCATGACCAAAGGCAATTTGGGGAGGAAAGAAAAGTTTTATTTCATTTTACAGCTTATATACGATCCAGGGAAGGCAGGGCAGGAACCTTGGGGCAGAAACTGATGCAGAACCCATGGAGAAATGCTGTTTACTGGCTTGCTCCACATGACTTGTTTAGCCCGCTTTTATGCTATCTAGGACCAGTTGCCCAGGGTAGTACATCTACAGGAGACTGGGCCCTTCCCCATCAATCACTAATCTGCCTAGAGGCAAAGGTTGGTGGATCTCTATGAGTTCAAAGCCAGCATGGTCTACATAATAAGTTTCAGGCCCACTATGGCTACATAACAAGACCCTGTCTAAAAAACAAAACAACAAAAAATACTCTCTCCCCAGATATGCCTGGGTTTGTGTCAAAATGACAAAATAATCAGCACAATTGACCCTTGTCAACCTGGCACACAAACTTATCACTTACTAATCCATCTTTCCTTTCTTGTTCATCCTCAACAGCTCATATTAACATAAATATCACAATACAAAACATTCAACAAAGTCTCTTTCAAAGTTCAAGCCTCACCAAATTAGCCATAGTCTCTCTAAAAGTTTAGGATCCTGTAAAATTAGAAATAAGTTAAATATTTTCTTATACCAAGAAGGAAGAATCGGGACACAGTCACAACAAAGTCTGAACAAAGAAAATCCAACCCCAGCAATGTAAGTAAGTCAGTGTTCAATGTCTAGGGTTAACTCACAGGCTGGGCTCGAGGGGCTTGGACTGTTCCACTCCTGTGGCTCTGCCATTCCCAACACACACGCCTTGTCTTCTGGGCTTAGGCCAGCTCCACCCCACAGCTGCTGCTGTCCTTGCTGGTTGTCCCCTGGTGTCCAGTGCAACTGGGCTGGACCTTCAGCTAGCCTCTCCTGGGCTCTCTTCAGGGCCTCTGACCCCACCACATGTGTCAAGCCCCAGCTTCCCTTCATGGTCCCTTTAACCAACTTTGGCTTTTACTTCAACTGAGGCTGCACGTTAGTAATGGCCTCTTCTCCTGTCATGATGCCAAGCCTCTTCGTGACCTCTTCGTGCCTTCCAAACCAGTGCCACCTGGGAAACTCTTGCATTATTACATTTAGCTGCCAGCACCTGGCAAAACCTTGGCCCCTTCTGGACTACAGCCTGTGTGTGCTGACCCTGAGGAAACACTTTCCAGAAGATTTTGCCTCAGTGATGCTGGCCTCTTCTTAATCACACCCCTTGTTGACCAGTATCAATTGTCCCAGCAAAGCAAAGGTTTCACAATAGTGGTTCTTTATTTAAATATAATTTATTTTTATTTTGTATGCATTGGTGTTTTGCCTTCATGTATGTCTATATGAGGATGTTGGATCCTCTGAAACTGGAGTTACAGACAGTTACGATCTGCCATGTCAGTGCTGGGAACTGAACCTGGGTCCTCTGGAAGAGCAATCAGTGCTCTTAACTACTGACCCATTTCTCTAGCCCTTTATCCTGCTTTCTTTTTTTTTAAGATTTATTTATTTGTTATGTATACAGTGTACAGAAGACGGCACCAGATGCCATCATAGATGGTTGTGAGCCACCATGTGGTTGTGGGAATTGAACTCAGGACCTCAGGAAGAACAGTTAGTACTCTCAACTTCTGAGCCATCTCTCCAGCCCTAGCCTGCTTTCTTATAGGTCTATATTACAGTTCTCTTGAGTAACAGAACTTATAGAATGAATTATGCACACAGACACAAGCACACACACACTTTCTATATATATAAAGGGGATTTATTACAGTGATTTACAGGCTGTGGTCCAGCTAATCTAACAATGGTTGTCTTTCAAAGAAAAGTCCAGGAATCCTGTAGTTGAGTTCATGAGGCTGGATGTCCCAGCTGGTCTTCAATATATGCTGGAATCCTGAAGAAGTGGGCTCTAATGTCAGCGAAGGCATGGGCTTGATAGCAAGAGCAAACAAGCAGAGAAAGCAAGCTTCCTTCTTCCTTTAAACTGAAGATGTAGCCCTTCCCGCCTCAAAGATACAGATTAGAAATGGTTTTCTCCACTTTAAATGACTTAACTAAAAATTTCCCTCACAAGTATGCCCAGCCCCCTTTTTTAGTTGTCTTATTGTTCCACTGCTATAAAAAGACACCATGACCAAGGCAGCTGTTACATAAAAGAAAGCATTTAATAGGAGTCTGCTTATAGTTTCAGAGGGGTTAGTCCATGATCGTGTGGAAATCAGACAAGCCTGAAATTGGAGCAGAGAAAAGACACTGGGCACGAAATCTCAAAATCCTAATCCTTCCCAAACAGTTCATCAACTGGGGCTGAATATTCAAATCTATGAGCTTATCATGGCTGTTCTCATCAAACCACCAAAGCCATTCAAAGCTATAAATTTATTGCTAAAAGTAATACAAAGGTGTGTGTGTCGGACACTCCTGTAACTCCCAGCCCTAGAAGGTGGATGCAAAGATTCAGTTGGATGTTGTGACACACATCTTTTTTCAAACCCCACTTGTCTTGATTTAACACTTATTTAAAAGTCGGGATTGAGTGATGGAAGACGCTGGGGTGGACACTGTACTGCAGCCTCCCCTGGCAGTGCCATGGGCGACACACATCTTTAAGCCAAGTTGTCTGGAGGAGGCACAGGAAGATGTTTTGAGTTCAGGCCAGGCAGGTAAGGCTACATTTGGAGAGACTTTCAAAAGCAAACAATAATGAAGGAGCAGTATTTTAGAAGACGATTTCTCTGTTAGCTATACCACAACTCCGTTTGGTTCTGTTACTCCTTACATCAACATTCGTGCACATGTCTTATTTTTCTTTTCTTTTTATCTTTATTTTTGAAACTGGGTTTCTCCTGTCTCAGGCTGTCCTGGAACTCACTCTGTAGACCAGGGTGGCCTTGACCTCCCCAGTGCTAGGATTAAAGGTGTGCACCACTGCTCAGCTGTTTGTTTCTACGGTGGTGTCACAATTTTAAGTGCATTTTATTATGGAGATGAGACACATATGTACACATGCCATAATATGTGTTTGGAGATCACAGGGCAGTTCTGAGGAGCTGGTTCTGTCTTCCAGGGATTGAACTTGGCTCATCAGGCTTGGCAGGAGCCCTTTACCTGCTGAGTCATCCCAGCCCCACACTCAGCTTTTTTTTTTTTTTTAAACTTTATTTATTTATTATTTATTTATTTGCCTTGGTGTTTGCCTGGAACTGGAACTACAGACAGTTGTTAGCTGCCATGGGCTGGGAATCGAACCCGGGTCCTCTGGAAGAGCAGACAGTGCTCTTACCGCTGAGCCATCTCTCCAGCCCCCACACTCAGCTTTGTAATGACTCTAGTACTACCGAATCACTGCAAGATAATTTTGCTCCTTTAGGGAACTGTACCATTAATCCAACTCATACCTCCTCCACACCTTGATCAATCCCTGCCCACCATGTACCAACTCTTCTGGCTACTGGCTGCTGCCTGGTCGTGCTTGGGGGGCCTCCCAACATGGCTCAGGCCTCTGCCTCTCTTCAAAACTGCTCTATTGTCTCTCTCACTGTATGGTGACTATCACATCTTTTCCCTGTCTGTCTCTCTCACTGTGTGGTGACTGTCACACCACTCTCATTTCTGGTACCCAAGCCTAAGCACAGTGCTAGGCCACCAGTGAGCATCCAGGTTAACTTCCATAATTACAGGTGTTTTGCAAGATCTTTGAAATGATTCCTTCCTAGAAACACATGCTGGAATCCTGCAGAAACCTTGGGGGAAATGGATGTCCTGGTAAACCATGATGTACAAAGAATAGCTGCTTGCTTTTCTCCCTCAGGACTTCCTAAGAAAATACCAGATCACCATAGATTCCTGGGTGGGGGCCCAACGAAGTCCTGAAGGCTGGCACTGGACTGATGGGGTCTCCTTGCCATCCCAACTGTGAGTAACTGGGTCCCCTCTGCTGTGCTATAGCCTCCTTTTGCCCCACCCAACCTTCTGTACCAATAGGAGACTTGTTCCACACAGACCCGAGGGGTTAGCATTGCCTTATCCTTGTTACTCCAACCTTGGTGTGGGTCCCCAACACATTCACCCAAGCTGAACTGTCATGTCTGCTTTTCAGATACAAGGTATGTGGCTTAGGATCAGTGGGAGCCACTGCCAGGCTTGTCTCCTGATATTCCCTTCCATGTGCAGTGACTGACACAGCACCAGGCGTGTACGGGGGAGGAGGCCCAGCAGCCTGAGTGTCTTTTCTCTCCTCCTTCACCCCACCCCAGGTTCCCAGAGGATAGTGAGGACCACCCAGACTTCAGCTGTGGGGGTTTCGAAGAAGGCAGGCTCGTGGCTCTAAACTGCAGCTCTCCCAGACTGTGGGTCTGTGCCAGGGGGGCCAAGTGAACCACCTGGGTTAGATCTGTCTGGAGCTGTGTTCATCGCTTCTGCTTTGGTGCAGACCAAAATACCTGCCGGAAACAACTTCAAGGAGGCAAGAGTTACCAAGCTGTGCAGTCCACAGCACCAGGAGCATATGGCAGCATATTCACTCGGGACCAAAAGCAGAGGGAACCCCGGAGCCAGGGGTGGGAACAAAGGCCTGTCATTGATGTCATACCTCCACGAACCAGGCTCTACCTCCTAAGCTCCCAGTTTCCAAATCCAGCCCTACCACTTAGGAACAGGCTGGTGGGGACATTTCAGATTCAAACCAGGGCATTCTTGTAACAAGTTCCCTGAAGACTGTCTTGTTTTGTTTAGAGACAGGATCTACGTAACCCTGGTTGGCCTGGAACTTACTGTGTGGTCCAGGGTAGCCTCCTTAGACAACCCTCCCTGAGTACAGAGATTGTATGTGACCACATCCAGTCTATGGCTAACTCATACTTTAAAATTCATTCAGTCCAATTTCATGAGTCCCCCAAAATCTTAACAGTTCCAACATTGTTCAAAAGTCCAAAGACTCCTCTGAGGTCTCAAGCAAGATTTTAAGCTTTAAATATATGATATACTTCTAATAGGCAATGACACAGTAAAATTCTCATTCCTAGAGGGGAGAATAGGGAACGAGGTAGAGAAGACTAGACTAATGCAAGACTGAAATCCATCAGAGCAAACTTTAAATTCTGCAGCTCCATGCCCATCCTCGGATAGATGTTCCTGGAATGTTGATTGCGCCGTGACACTCCCGGACTATTAAATAGTTTATCTTGAGTCAGGGGCCATCAGCTAGTGACTGGAATTGGGCATAAAGGAGTCAACAATTTTGAACAGAGAAGATACACAGGAAGGAAAGGGCTCAATCACCTTAGTTATGGCTCTTAAATCTGCTAACATTCTTTATTTTCCAGATTTCTTTTTAATAATATTCAAGGACTGGTCGTTTCTTCAATACGCTAAGTGTCTAGCTGCTCCTGTAGCAGCTCTAGTGCCCATAATTTTTCTGATGTCAAAGCCATCGTTCCACTGGCAGGCTTCTCAGTTAACCATTTTAAAGGTGGGGCTTTGAACTTGAGAAAGAGAAGGAGAAAGAAACTTCTAGGCATGATGCTAGGTTGGGTTGAGGTGGAAAAAGACTGGCACCATTTCATGGGCTGGGGTCCTGGGGTGAAGAGGAAAAAATGAATTGAGCCACAGCTACTGGAGAGGGGGTGGGCTTCTGGCTGCAGACCCTCACTCCCGCTATGTTTCCCCACCTGCTGCCACATTCCACCCTTTAAGTTGCTATCTCTTTCTAGCAATGAGAAAAGTAGTTAATACATTAAACATCATCACAGATTGAGGTGGCACCCCTGGAATGTCCTGTCCTGTCTTTCTCCCTGGTGTGGCACTGACTTTGAAGATCCAAGCTCCACCAACTCCCTAATGTCTTCCCACTAGATATTTTTGTCACCAGGTACCCTGACCTGATGCTTCATTGGAGAAGGGTTTGAGGTGTATCATTCTGAATTCTTTCGTTCTACAAATGAAGTGTTTCGGCTTCCTGTCCTTGTTGGTCATGAGTATATTTGGAGAAGCAGACACAGCTGCATTATCGCAGCATCCCTACCCTATAAGTCTTCTACTGTGTATGTCCATCTGTCCAACCAGCCAGCATCCATTTAGAGAGCCAGAGACATGGGAAAGTCCCAAGCAAGGAAAAAATCTAGGGAATCCATGTCCTTATAGACCATTAGTATGGCTTTTTGAATCTTCAGTTTACAAGCTGTGGAATGAACAGCCTGTAAATGAAGCCAGCAGCACTATAGCTGTATTGTGCCTCTCATCTGAACTGGGTCTCTTCTCAAACTGTGGAAGGCCTAATTCCCAGGATCTGTAATGTGACCTTTTAGGAAATAGTGTGTTTGTGCATAATCAAGTAAAAATGAGGTCATTTGTATGATTGGTGTCTTCATAAGATAAAAAAAAATTGGTGGCTAGCAAACTTAGTAGGTAGAAGCACTCACACAATATTAGTTCCCACTTCTTGGGGTCTTAAAGGTATACTTTAGTCCTTGTGAAGTTCTGACCAGCAATGGACAACTTATGCTTTGGAGAGAGGCTAACCTTGAACTGCAAAGACATTTCCCCACAAAGGACATGAATCTGTGGGTTAAGGTACATGTGTAGAAGTCCAAGGAACAATGGGGGCTCCAGACAGCAATGCTAGGCAATTCCAGCCAGGAAAATCGTCTTCCTCCATTAACAGCTCTGATGCTCTATCTAGTGTACTTGCCTGTGTTAGCACATCTAATTCCCAATATGACCTAGTAAACTAGTAGTTGGACTCCTAACTAGAACAATAAACAATAAGAAACGCCAATTCTAAATAGTCTGGGCAGAAAAGAGCAACTGGAGAGGCTGTTCTCCACCTTCCTCTTTTTGCATCATTTCCTTACTAGAGTAACAGTCACCGAAAGTCCTTTATTAACTGTCCTCAAGTCAAAAGACAGCCAATCCAAGCTGAAAGCATCTATACAGGAAAGGTTTCTGACCATCTTAGGCAGGCTCAAGCGGCACCTCTGGGTTGCTGAACTGTGGCAGGAGTGAAGTCATATTGCAACTTGAGAGGAAATTTCCACATCACACTGAAATATGACAACGGGGGGGGGGTGAGCCTCCTGAACAAGACAGTAAGCAAATGGTGCAGTGAACAGTAGGAATCTTCCAGGCATGTGTAACTCCCCAATTCTAAAGCTGAGGATGAAAGATTTACAGGGCAGTGTTACCAGGACTGACCCTGGCTGTCCTGAAAATCATTTTATTTATTTATTTATTTATTTTTTTAATCAAAAAAACAGTAAAATGAATTTAAAATGCAGAAGAGTTAACAATAACTATACAGAGGATAAGAATCATAAGCATGGGTTATCAAGGGTGGTAATGCAAACAAGATTGCTACACATATATTTACTTTGTGTTCAGCTTTCCCTCTGAATTTTTTTTTCCCATCCCTGTATATCCTTATTCAAGGTCCCTTCCCCCTCCCACGACATCTGGTCATTTTTCTTCTCTGCAACTCCCCATCCCCTCCCTGGGCAGGGAGCAGACAGTCCTATGGTCCCACTGATCCAATAATGCTTGGATCAGTCTCCACTCCTGGCCAAATCCAGTTTTGTCCCCCCTCCCTCAAGAGTGAGTCTGGTGTTCCTATAGTTGGAGTGGGGTCCGAAGGGTCAGTCCAGGGTGTTTCTGATCCCATTCTGTTCAGTGGTTGTGTTTTGCCGCTTGGGCATGTTTGGCTTTTTTTCTTGTTTGTTTGTTTAGAGACCACTAGTGAGTGAGTACATCCCCTGCTTATCTTTCTGAGATTGTGATACCTCGCTCAGGAGGATATTCTCCAAATCCATCCATTTGCCTGCAAATTTTAGGATATCATTTTTTCTTACTGCTGAGTAGTATTCCATTGTGTAGATGTACCACAGTTTGTTAATCCATTCTTCAGTTGAGGGACATCTAGGTTGTTTCCAGGTTCT
>PVIH01014331.1:0-54296 GCA_004025045.1 Sigmodon hispidus | reverse complement strand
CCGCAGCTTTTGCCCCCCAAAAGAAATGAATCACACGCTTATATACTTTACACTGCTTGGCCCATATCTTAAGCACATTACTACCTAGCTCTTTCTTCTTAAATCAACCCATTTCCATGAATCTACCCACCACGTGGCTTGCAGCCCGTGGCTCACCTGAATTCCTACATGCTTCTTCTTCGGGGGACAGATGGCGACTGGTAAACTCCACCCCTTCTTCCTACCTGGCTGCCTCTGATTCTCCACCCACTTCTACGGTGCCCTGCATGGGTCCAAACAGTCTTTATTTATATCGTACAGAGAACATTCCACCACATCTATGGCTACTAGAATACAAAATGGCATTTCTTGAGCTAAGTTTACTCTCTTCACCTGTATTCCTGATCTCTCCAGGACTTTTTATCATAAAGGAGTGTTGGACTTTGTCAAAGTCTTTTTCAGCTTCTAAGGAGATGATCATTTGCTTTTTTTCCCCTTCAATTTGTGTAGCGGGAAACCAGAAGCCACCCAGATAAACTCCATGACATAAAAGTACTAGAGCCGGGCACGGTGTGGTCAACTGGAAAGAGCATCAAAAGTAAAGGCCCCCTCCCAAATAGAGAGCCCGGAAGTGGGAGGAGCCCCGGCAGCCTCTGATTCTAGAGCTGCAGCATGGTGTGGAAGAACCTCTAGTCAGGAACTCTCTTGCTTGCTGCATCTCCAACCTTCCCCCCCCCAACAGCCCCTTTTCTGTAAGTGACTTTTAGATAATAAATATTACTTAATATATATCTCATGATGAGTTAATTATCATAATAAATTTGTTTATGTGATGGATGACATTTATAGTTTTTGGTATGTTGAAACATCCCTGTGTTTCTGGAATGGAGCCTACTTGATTGTGATTATACCATTTGTTCCTTTCTCCCCTGCCAATGATTTCATGTACCTCTCCTTGATCTCTTTCAAACTCGTGTTTTTTTTAAAAAAAATTATTAATTGCTATTGTATATATGTACAACTTGCAAAGTCTGCATAATAATTCAGTTTGTGTTTTTGTGTGTATGTATTTTATAGAGTGACTGATCATTTGGTATTGGATAACCAGTAGGTAAGCTATTTCGAATGGAAGACTATTCTTTTCTGTTCTCAGCATTCTTTAGTTGCTCATAGTTCTTTTTGTAGGGTTAAGGCCTTCTGATCTACCTCCCAGAAAAACACATACACACACTGTTGTATGTTTATTATTTTTGTACTTGTTTAGTTCATGTCATGTTTAAGAAGTCATGGTGGTGAGACTTTATGGATGTACTACTCACATTCCTAGTGGACATACTCTCTGGCTCTTAAAATCTTTAAGCCTCCTGTTCTGCATTCATTCCATAGCACATGGTGTATGGAGTTTCATTTGAGATGTGTTTATCAGGACTTGGTTGGATAAAAGACTACATTTTGATTGGTTGTGTTTTTCTTTAAGAGTCATTTCATCCATTTGGAGTAAGACCCTACCCTGTGTTTTTTGTTTGCTTGTTTTTGTCTTGTTTTCAACTTGACATAAGCTAGAATGGTCTTGGAAGAGAAAACTCAATTGCAAAATGCCTTCCTCAGATTACTTGTAGACAAGTTTATAGAGCATTTTTTTAATTAATAACTTATAGAGGAGGCAGTCCACTGGGAGTGGTTGTTGTATTGAGTAATATAATAAATCTGACTATGCAATCACTGGAGAGCAAGCTAGTAAATAGCAATCAGTTCCTCAATCCAGGTGTCTTGAGTTCCTGACCTGACTTCCCTTTTGGTGGACTATTACTCAGGAATGTGAGATAAAATATAAATAAAAATAAACTCCTTCCCATGTTGTGTTTTCTCACAACAATAGAAATACCAAGTAGGATAGATGTGGCAAAGAAAAAATGCTGCTGAGAAAGAAGGCATAAGAAAAACTTGGTGTCCATTATGAGACCTTTATGAGTCTCATATGAGTACAACCAGAAATGACCAAAGAAAGAGATGTTTCTAGGAGATAAAAACTGTGAAAAAAATAGAGACAAATACAAGATCAATCCTCTTAGAATCATTCTTTAAAAATGAATTCAGGCTTACTTGCAAATGGATCAGCCTTTTGGGTGATCTGAGCCAGAGAAAATCACCTAAGCCATACTTTCTCAGACAAAATGGGAAAACAATATTGCTTTTAATATGCTAAATTTGTGATATGTGTTATGATAATAAAAGATGATTGATTATGGAAAATCATAATGCAAAAGTACATGAGATTCTAACATAACTGTAGAATTCATTTTGATAAAGATTTGTTCAGCATCTAATTTAATTTGTTTATTGTTATATCCAGTTTGTATGTGCATATAAATGAAGTTTAGCAAATTTCATTCTCAATTCCCATCTCTCATCCCCTGCTATAACCCCAACAGGCTTTTCCTTTAGTTGAGAGTAAACTATACAGCTTTAGTTTGCCTACTCTATTTTGAAAAATCTTTTCAATTCAAGCTACTTTCTCTCAGAGCCTCCCTTCTGCAGGAGAATGCTCCTGTACACGGTAAATGTTTGTCGCTTGTATTACTTTAATAAAATGTTGATTGGTCAAGTAGCTAGACATGAGTTAGAGGTGGGGCAATCAGATTAAAAGAATTTCTGGAAGTGGAAGATCAGAAGAGCAGAGGCCAGGGAAAAATAGAAGTGGGATGAGAATGCTGCACAGAACAAAAGCATACCAAGCCACATGACTAAACATAAATAGAAATATAGGTTAACTTAAGTATAAGGGTTAGCAAGTAATAAGCTTAAGCTATAGACCAAACAGCTTGTAATTAATACAAGCCTTGTGTGTTTCTGTGGGACTAAGTGACTGTGGGACCAGCCAGGTGGGACAGAGATACTTCTGACTACACTCTTCCTTACCTAGTAATTGGACCTTGGATAATAATTCCACTGATATGTGATTTCATTGCCCTGACTACTAATAAAGATGTGGCTGAAAGTGGGTAACAGTGATTTTCAATTTAAATTTGAAAGTGCAATGAAGAGATTTTTTTTTCTTGGACACTGGGACATAGCAAACAAAGAATTGTGAAGTGATGTGAGCATGAAAAGGAAAGAGCAGAATGAAATTCCACACAAGGCAAAGTTGCCAGATATTGTTGTTATGGAGGTTTAAAAAGCATATTTATAATGTTTCAGATAGATAATTTTCCTGTTTCTGTTTTACTTTAGCAATCCCCACGAACTGACCTTCATTATGAAAAATTCCTCCAGTTAACAACTAGTTTTGGAGAGGTTTTACTATTTCCATCCATTCAAAAACAACATCAAGGCACTCTATACCAGCACCTCTTCACTTTTATTTAAAGAAGTGGAAGTGCATCTATGAAGATAGACTAAACTATGGTAATAAAGAGGACCCCAAAGTTCACTGGCAGTGTTCTCAGAGGGCATTCTGAAGTTACTACCTTTCAATTAGTTGCTCATCATCTATTTTTCATTTTCACTCAACTCAGCCTGCAGTTAAAACAAATAGAAAAGGGATGCCTGCTTCAAAAGCCTGAGTCCTCAAGTGGTACTTCTGTTCATGTTTTGGCAAGAGCAGGTCAGATGGCTACAATTAAATGCAAGAAGGTCTAAGAGACAGAGTCTAGTCAGGACCCTCGAAGAGTCAATGTAATTGGAATGATTAACTTGCAGTCTCTGCCAACAGATGTTCTCTAATTTGCTCAATGTAAGACAGCTGATATGAACAGAGGCGGGGATTGAAACGGAGATATGTGACGGGGGAAGTTAAGATCTTAAACAATTTTGTTTTACCAGATGGCTTGCATTTGTATAATTAGTTGACTTAAAGTTCCTCTAAACCTATTAAATTGCCAGCTCACAAGTTCCCATCTTGTTGATTTGCTTTTAATTTAGATAACATCCAAGAGAAATTCAGTACTCAACTGTTTTTGGAGAGGGTCAGTATAACTTACCCCAAAGCAGCTGATCCCTCAATTAGGCTACTGACTATGAAGCTCAGATGTGTGAGCACATGTTAGATTATCTCAGTATAAATAGTAGCCAAAACATTGATATTCTACACCCTTCTTTCTATTAGGACCTCTAGATTTCACTGCTGTGAGGTGATCTATTTTTATGCTATCAGTAGGAAGCAAGGAAGTAGAAGATAATAAAGTTATTTTTCAAGTATTTATCTAAACTCTGAGATGAGACTGGATAAATTCCATCCTTCTTGATTTTTGTCTTGTCATTTTTCAGAAGCTACTGTAGGTAAGATATCATTGGAGTGTGTCTCTCCCTAAGAGTTCACATGTTTAGTTTTAATATCCTCTGTAATATTTTAAGAGGGTGGCATGTAATTCAAACATAATGATCACATATAGGGCCCTTGGGGGATAGTTGGTTAGGTGAGGTCAGTATACTCTCTGTAATTGAATACCAGTGACTTTATAGGAATAAGGAGCCAGAGCAAGCATAAAAGTGTGTTCTCTATCTTTATTTAGGTAATTTTACTCCAGCATAAGGATTTACTAACAATGAAGCCATAACCATATGAGCACCATTCAACTAGTCAACCTTGACAACTATAGTAAGTAAACCTGTGTTCTTTATAAAGTTTTCAGACTTGATGTTGGGGTGAGGAAAGTGGATCTACCAGGAGTGGATGCTGAACTAAGCCATACTGGGACCTTGGGACCTCGGGACCTCCTGCCCTTGCTAGGGAGGAGATAAAGAGATGTGGAAAAGTTAGAGTGACTGGAAGGTGTGGGAGGGGGAAGGGAGCTTGAACAAGGATATACACAGATAAAAATATGACTTTATTTATAATAAAAAAATAAAGTTACCAGACTTGGTATCTTGCAAAATGGGTTAAAACAGGATTCCTTGTTATTGAACAGGTGGCATTATTGTGGTCTGTGATTGAACCTATTGCTATTGGGCTCAAATTGAACATTTAGTGGGGATATGGGTGGCAATTCAGGTGGTCTGTATGAAAAAGAAAGCATGTTCATACAGTCAGATATCTTGTTCTTGGAGATTCCAAGATCTCACAGTCTGCAAGTTGTCTTCATTTAGTTTTAATTGACCATGGTGTTTAAAAATAGCAAGTTGAAGACAGAATGGAGGAATCATGAGTTTTATAGGCAGATGTGCTGTAGATGGTTCTTCCTTGTAGAAGTTGGACTCTGTCTTCAGTTATGCCATGTTAGTAGTTTGCTATTCATTTTCTGAAACTACAAATACTTATTAAAAAATGTCAAGGTGTGATTCTCTTCCCACTAGTGCAGAAACTATAATATACTTAACTAAATGTCAGAATGTATTTGTATTTCAGGTTGTTTCCTATAGAGCATCTGAACAGATTTCTCTCAAGTTCTATTGCTACTTGCACTGACTATGGTCCAGTGGTAGCTTTGCAGAGCCTTTGAGCCCTACAAAGCAAGTACATCTCAGTAAGCAGGATACTAGAATAAGAGATACCACAGAGCAGGATCATTTCTTCTGATCACCGTGGAGTAATGCCACATTGTATAAGAGATAAAATAGTGGGTAGTATGGATGGAGAGACTCCGTAGGACTCTCAGAACACATGCTAGTCTGTTACCCTAAGTTAACAACTGTTTAATATTAACTTCTCTATTATGTACTGGAAGAGATGGAGGTAAGTCAGTTCTCTGCATAAATGATGGAAAGACATAAAACAGTTACATTTGTGCTTGGCAAACTCTCTGTTGGCCTCAGTGACGCCCTCAGAAGCTTTGTCATGACTTTATTTTTAGCTCACAGCAGCAGATAAAACTCACTATATAAAAACTAAAACTAAATATCAGAGAAAAGAATGACAGAAATAGCAGTCAGAAAGCTGAGAAGCAAGTTCACACACAAGAACCATGCAACCTTTGCAATGGAAATATCTTAGGAGTGCAGTACATATGATATAAAATTGATTGCAAAAAAAAAAAAAAAAAACACCACAGCATATGGGAGGCAAGAGTTTCTTTAAATATAAATATTTAAGCCTGGTATGGTGGCACATGCCTTTATTTCTAACACTTGTAAAACAGATCCAGGCAGGTATTTATGAATTTAAGACCATTCTGGTCTACATAACCAGAACTAAGTCAGCCAATAAAACCTTATCTCAATTAAAATAAAATAAATAAGATAAAAAGCTTTCTTCCTTCAGGGAAATAATGATTGAAAGCAACCTGGAGAAGTCAGAACGTATCCCAGCTAGCTTCTTTATCAGGCATATACAAAGACATGAGCTTCCCCTTTTCTGGAAGAAATAAATTGCAGACCAAATCAATGATTGTCATTGTAGAACCTGACTACAGTATCAGGTTAGGGAACTTTTAAACTACGGGCCTGGTGAATGAGTTGATTCTGTACAGTATCAGAGCCTGAAGGCATCACACTTCAGCACAAGCTAAAGCATATGGAAACAATCCAGTGATGCTGAACAGGATGTGCATGTCCTTAAGTGGGCTCTATATTGAGCAAAAGGCAAATGACAATGCTGGTTCAGTATGTAATGATTTCCCAGAATCATGGAGAAAGACACTGTCTTTTACAACCTGAAAATCTATGGAATCTAGAAACAAGTTCAATTATTTTTTAATCAGTTCCCACCTTAAGATTTCCCGAGTAATTTTTTTTCCTATCTAAGCATAAGGAATACGATGGCCCCTTTCTCTTCAAGTACTTTTTATTTATTACAACTTACCAAGTAATGAGAAGAAAGAGGCTTAAGATAGCTGTGAAAGAAAAGAAATCTTGGCTTCAGATATGGCAATAACCCCAGTCATGATTCCAACCCAGGTTTGTCAGAATAGATGTAGCTGACCAGGTAGAATTTCCTAGAACATCAGCAAAAGCTTTCTGAGTCTTGATGAGATCCTTGAGGGAGGCAGGCTACTTTGATCAGTTGTTATGGTCCCAAGGAGGACAATAGCACAGACAAGGGAAAAGGCTGTGCTCAATTCATTCCTTGAGAATAATGGGGAATGCCTCCTGGATTCCTCATTTTTTTCCCCTGGAATTCTTTCATATGCTTTTCTCACATTTTCTTTTTCTTTCTCTACTTCACTAAAGCTCTGGAACTTGTCCATACAGAGGTGCTGGTGTAATTCAGTTGGAACTTCCTTAATAGGTAATAGTAGCCCTCAGATCAGTAGGTTGATCTTACCAGACGTCTATGCCCAGGTTTGGAAAGAGTTCAGAAGGTTTATATGCTGATTGCCAGGGATCTTGACATTATGTTTAAAGGCAGGCTTAACGCTATCAGCAGCAGGCAGACATCCAATACTCAATGCTCTTCCTTTTTACACTCTGTGACTAATGCAGAGAGGCACAGCAGACTGGCTAGCCATTATCTTCTGGCTCTCTCTCATCAGGACCAGTAACTTGAGTATTCTCTGTAGAAAAGTCCAGACTTTTTAATTTGAGATACTCTTCCAATACACACTGAGTGAAAGAAAAAACTGCAGAGAAAATCCTTTAAAATAAATGGCTCCTCATTCCATAGTGAACACAGAACAGAAAAGAATGAATTTAGAAAACTGAAAGAAATGCAAAAGTAAATGAGTTTGTTGTTTGAAATTGAGAAATTGAAGAGTATATATAAAATTATAGCTTAGTAGCAATGCTTTTATATTTTATAGTATAATGTATATATGAATCTAATTAAGTAAATATACTTGGATTTTCCTGAATTCACTTCCATTGGAAACCAGTGGCTCATGGTGAAGTTTAATTTTTATTAAAAATTATTTTTTCATTAATTATGGTTATATTGCTTCTACCCTTCAATATCCTCCCCATCACATCTTCCCTGTCTCCCTCCACTAAGATTAATACCATCTTCTTCTTTGATTATTAACATTAAATATACATATTTAACATAATATATGCATGTGTGTGTGAATACAACCTGCCAAACCAGTTAAGGTGACATTTGTGTATATGATTTCAGTCCTGACCACTTTGTACTGAATAAGCAGTTAGGTAAGATGGTTCTCTGTCTCTCAGCAGGTATGGAGTTCTTTGTCTAGGGGTAGAACACCATGAGATTTTTCCTCTTTGGGTTAGCATGCCTATTGATACTGTTATTGTTTAGGTCTTGTTTAAATATTGTTGAAATAACTTGCCTGACATTTCTAGAAGACATAGCCTCACAGTACATTTCTTATGCTCTCACTCCTCTCACTCACATAGTCTTTACATCGCCATCACCATGATCTCTGAAGTTTAGATAAGTTCGATCTATCATCTGTCTTATCTATCCATCTTTGTCTGTTTTATTTGAAGTTTCTGGCACAGACTAGCTCCAAGATATGGACTAGTAGTCCCAAAGAAACACACAGAAGCTTACATTTATTTCATGCTGATCAGCCTATGACTCAGATATATTGCTAGCTACCTCTTTCATCCTAACCCATTTCCATTAATCTGTCTTGCCACATGGCCATGGCTTACCTGTGTTCCATTAGATCTTGCTCTCTAGTTGGAATCTAGTAGCATCTCTTCTCTGCTCTTTCTGTTCTCACAGTTTTCTTAGTCTGGTAGTCCTGCCTACACTTTCTGTCTGCCCTCTGGCAAATCAGCATTTTATTAAACCAGTAGGAGGGACAAATATTTATAATGATCCAAACATAATTACACAGCAATCTATCTTTCTATTTGCCATCTATCTATATTTATCTATCTCTATCAATCTATCTACAATCTATATCTATTATGAATCTAAAATTTATTTATCTATTATCTCTCTATCTCTATGATTATATATTATCTTTGAATCTTTATTATTTACCTATTATCTCTATCTTATTTACCTATCATCATTCATCTATCCATCATCTATTTATAATCTATCAATTCATCATTTGTATCAGTTGTTTTGTTGTTTGCCATTCTGAAGTAAGATAAAAATCACAAAATTGTTTTAATTTGCATTTTATTAATTTCTAAAGACACTGATCATTTTTGAGATATTTCTCAGACTCTTTCTTTTGAGAACTTTCTGTTCTGGTTTCAAGATAATTCCTTTATTTTTTTTTTTTGTACATGTTATTCTTTTTCTTTTTTTCTTCTTTATTTATTTTGTATTTATCAAGTAAAACAGTAAAATGAATTTAAAATGCTGATAAGTTAACAATAACTATAAAGAAGATAAAAATCATAAGCATGACTTCTCAAGGGTGATAATGCAAATAAGATTGCTACACATATATTTACTTTGTGTTCAACCTTCCCTCTGAATTTTTTTTTCCATCCCTGTATATCCTTATTCAAGGTCCCTTCCACCTCCTGCCACATCAGGTCATTTTTTTCTTCTTCACAACTTCCCATCCCCTCCCTGCGCAGGGAGCAGACAGTCCTATGGTCCCACTGATCCAATAATGTCAAGCTAATTCTTAATGAGTTGCTTGTTTTATTACTTTTGGGGTTTTACATATTCTAGATATTAAATCTCTGTCAGATATATAGCTGACAAATTTCTCTTTTATTTATAAGCTTTTTCATCTGGTTTATTGTTTCTGTTAGCTGTACAGAGAAATTTTAGTTATTCAAGGTCTCACTTGTTGACTTATTTATTGGGCAAATAAAATTCTATTCTTAAAGTACTTACTTTCCTACCCCTATATCATATAGAGTACTGTCTGTCGTTTCTTCTAGCAGTGTCAGTTCTCAAATTTAGGTTGATCTAATTGGAGTTATTTATTTATTATTATAAGGTGATAGACACTGATTTAGTTAATTCTTTTGCATTCAACTACTCAGTTGCCCCAGTATCATTTCCTGAAGATGCTTTGTTTTATCTAGCTTATTTTTTTTAGAGAGAGAAATAAAATTTTAATTAAACTAAGATAAAACTCTATGCTCTTATCATGTTTCCATCTAAAAATCAGACAGCAGTAGAGACAAACAAGGCACAGTTTTCCCCATACTCATGACATAGGTCCTGTTAGAGAACAAATAAGAAAATGTAAAACAAAACTTTAATGAAAATGTTAAACAAAGTGTTTGAAGACATAGGTACTCATGTTTGGGTCTTCAGTTTTTTTCAGTCGGTCAATACTATTTCTGTGCCAGCATCATATTGGTTTCATTACAGTGGACTCATATATATCTTGAGATATGGATTGATAATCCCTCCAGCTTTGTTGTTTTTTTCTCAGAATTCTTTTGAGCTATCAGGAGTCTTTTATGGTTTTTTTATGGATTTCATACTTTTTTTAAAGAAATTCTGTAAAGAATGAGATGGGCATTTTGATTAGAATTGCATTGACTCTATAAATAATTTTGGTAAAAATCATCATAAAATTTTCACAATATTATTTCTACCAGTCTATGGTCATGGGATGTCTTTCCACTTTCTAGTGTCTTTATTTTTTTTAATCAGAACTTTAAGGTTTTCATTGTAAAAGTTCTTCACCTTATTAGGTGTAATCTTAAATTTTCTTTGTGGCTATTGGGAACTATAATGTCTATATAACCCAGATATACTATTCCTTAGCATATTTCCAAAGGATTGGAAATCCTATTCCACAGACACTTGATCATCTATGCTTATTGTTGCTCTATTCACAATAGTTAGGATATTGATACAACCTAGCATCCTCCAACTAATACATAGATAGTTAAAATTTGGTATATGTAAATTATAAGAGGTCTAGAGAAAATAAAATCATGGCCCTTTGTAGATAAATGTATGGAATTAAATTCTCAATGTGAGTGAGGTCACCTAGATCCAGAAAGACAAATATTTCATGTTCTCTTTCATCTGAGGCTTCTAGCTTGAAATCTAGATATGTTAATACATCCCAGGTACAACTGCCAAAACCGGGAAAGTAAACAAATGAAGAGATTAGCATGGTAGATTAACTGTCTACCTCAAAATACCTATAGTGCATGTAAGTCAGTGTAAGAATGTACCTCAGTATATACATATATATTTTAATTGCCTCCTCAAAGAGTGAAAGCCATGTTAACAAACATCCCAACATTGTGGATGAGAAGCTCTGTTGTAGTTGTTGGTCAGAGTTGTCCAAGAGGACCACAAAACATTATAGGCTTGTGCAATTGCACTTGTTTACTTCTCAGAGGTAGAAACTAAGGTTCTATTACTGAACAAATCTTACATATCAGACACAGGGCACAAAGGCCGGAAGCTGGAAGTGATGTAAAAGTCCTCTCCTCAGTGAATATCTTCCTTACTACCAGAAGGTGCCAGGCAAGCTTACAAAGGAGAAAAATAACTAATAGTTCTATATAACTATAATGCCTGTGAAAAACAATAAAGACCACCATGGCATGACATATCTAAGGGTACTGTAGTGCATATATAGCATGGAAGTAACGAACAGCTCTTGAAGTGAATTTAAAGCCCTCTCAAGGAAAGGAAAATTATTCCTGGTAATGAAAAGATACTGAGGGCTAATGAAGTTATTGATGTTGGAGGAGAACTTACAATAACCACTTTATTAAACCATTATAATCTATAACTGCATTCTAAATATTGGTCTTTATATTCACACATGAGCAGTTCTCACCTCTTCTCAAGGAAAATTTTCTTTTATAAAGACAAAGAATATTACAGCAAACCACAGCCAGTCAAGTTACAGAGTTATGGAACCTATTCATAACTCATCTACTTGCAATATAACTTTTTGCAATAGTTGTAGAAGAGTTGGGAAGATTTTAAGGGACAGAGAATTGGGGAGTTGGTGTTAGACTATGTCTCCTAGGAATGCCAGATCTTCACACATAAAGTTTCATCAATATGACTGAATAAACATGAGCTGAATAATAACAATACTAATAGTATAGAGCTACTTCTGTACCCCTGAGTGGTTGGATAAATCAGAGTCTAAACTCCATTATTTTAGATATTGTAGTAGCATGGACAGAGCTACATCCATGGTGTTTTATCATTTAAATTACAAAAATGGATTTACCCCATCAGAGAAATGAGATACCTATTAACTCAGATTTTGAAGGACTGTATTAGATACAAAGATACACTTTGCAGCTATTAGTGGAACATGGTGAAAAGGTTCTTGACAAAAAAAAACCAAAAAACAAAAAACAAAAAACAATAGTAGCTTCGGTGAAACTATGCTGCTGAGATGGTTATGAGTTTTTATTTTCTGTGTTTACATTTGGTCTTTTGCACTAGAGACAACTGGTGTAGTTTGAATATTGGAGGACAGGTCACTATGTATTTGGGTATAGCTTTTCTATTGTCACTCATCTCCTGTCATTGGTAAAAAATGGATTCAAGATCATTGTTGGTTGAGGTGCTGGGGCTTTAGCCTCTCCATTGCCAATGCTTTGAATTTCTGGTGCCAAGTACATGTGTGTGTAATGTGCTGCTGCTGATGGTAGAGGTATTGTACTGGAACTAGGTTCAAACAGAAAGAGAAAGGACACAGTACAAACTAGAATGGAGGTGATGGAGAGTCTCCTAGTTAGCTTGTTCTTGGGGAACAGGAAGGTTCAACTCGTTAGTTGGAGACGAGCATGTTTGTATGCAAAATGATTGCAGAATCTTGGTGAAAAAAGACATGCAGTTATTATGACTCCAAGAGCAGGGTGCACTTCACAGTTTGTTTTAAAAGTGGTGTGGCAACTTAATAGCTTGGACCGTAAATGACAGTGTCATGAAACTTTCTGTAGACTGGTAGGGCCATGTGGACTTCTAGTAGATTGTTAAATTGGGTTTAAAGTCTAAAAGACTTCAGAATTGTCTAGTCTCAATGACTTCAGGCATTACTGCAGTGATGGAAACCACAGATAGCATATAGCTTAGCATTTTTTTCCCACAGCAGTCTCTCCTGGTTTTCTGCTGATCCCAATTTGGGGGGAATGGAGAAATAGAGTCAAGGTGTTTTCTTTCCTTCTTGTGGCTGTGCTATTCATGTTTTACAAAAGGTACTCGCCCCTCTCTTAAGGCCCTCTTTTTTAGTGAGTCTTTTAAAGATATAGTTGTTTATTCCCATTTTTATGTTTTAGTTGCACAGAGATGAGTTTTTACAGATGACTATCTTTCTAATGTTCCCACACACTCACTATTACTCTAGATGAACTTAATACAGACAAGTTGATCTTCATCAGGTAGATTTCATTAATTATACTAGTTTCATTCAGAGACTGAAGCTTGATTTTTACTTGTGAATTAGAAATGTTCCTCAATTAGATCATAATAGGAAGTCATGTGACATCTCTTGATTGTGGTACCAATCAACTTAAGCAATTCATTAGTACACAATCACTGACAAGTCAATATTATTATTCAGGCAAGATAATGAACATTAATTCTGATATTTGCTCTTTAATTAATGAGATTCACAAATCATTCTGTTTGCCTTTATTTGAAAAGAAGTTCTATTGTTATCAGAAGAAATGCAACTATATGGCAACTATAATATCATGATGAAAAAAATGACTGAAACTCAGAGTATCAGTCATACAACTACAGTTGTCACTTAATGGAAACTATAAAGATATTTCATTTACACAGAACTAAATTATAGAATGCTGCTTTGATACTGAGCTATCTATGAGTGAAGACTTATCAATTATCAATGTTCATGTTATATCTGCCTATTATTCCTCAATTTGTGTGTGTGTGTATATGTGTGTGTGTGTGTTTGTGTATTTATATCATATTTTCTGTGATGATATGGACACAAGCAAATTTCACAGACTTAGTATGTCACATTGAGATTGGAAATGTTTAACACTATTTAATAGATGTTCAGATCAGATAGAACCAAACAGACCCTTTTTCTGTGAGTCAACACACAAGAGTATGTACATACTTTTGTCTATCTTCATATATATAATATCTTTATTATATCTTCATTATAATGAGCAATTATTTTCAAATGAGTTGATTAAACACAACTACATGTTTTTAGTATAACCTTATTTTTTTAGTTTATATTCTCTATAAATAGCTAAAACGAGGATTCAACAATAGATTGTTTTTGAGGAATGCTCACCTACTGCTCTGTCAGTGACTGAGGACAAAATAGTGATGTTGTTAGGTATTGTCTTCAAGAAACTATTTTATAAAATGATGCAGAGAGATATCAGGATGCTTGCTCTGCCCTAATGTTTGCAGCCAGAAATAATACAAGGGAAAATACCTAGTCATCAGGTGGAAAAATATTTGCTCATTGTTTATAAATATTTATTTCCTCTCTCTCCCAAGTTGTTCCTATATGTTAGGGTTAAAACAGAAACACAGTCCCCAAAGACTCATGATGTGATGCTTAATATTATTCCAGTGTGATTTTTAGAGAGGAAGAATGATGTTTCTGAGTGATTCTGACAAGATTAACAGGGTAGGTTCCATAAATGTTATCTGAATGCGCTAAAAGCACTTGGCCATGTTCTTTAGACACATGTAGACTGTTTTACACTGATAATCTGTTTCCCAAAAAGAGCAATTACCTAATAAAGAAACTGAAAAAATTTGGTAAATATAAATCAATTTAATTATGCACACATGTTCATCAAACAATGACACTAGTGTTTGAGTCTATACTAGGCTGTTTTGAGATTTCCTCTGCCAAAGGAATTAATCCAAAACTTTACTTTTAGCTGAAGAAGAGTTTTTGGATAGGAGAAAAAGCAGCCACATTCCTTATCAAAATTTCACAAGAACAATCTCTAGGCAACATAATAAAAATTCTTCTCCTCTGAAACCTCTTCATATTGACCCCTAATTCAAATGACCTTCTGTGCCATTGTCTTCCATGCTGCTGTTAGTATGATCCATTAAGCAGTGCTTAAACCATTGCACTGCTTTCTAACTCAAAGTATCAGAGTCCAAATTCCTCTAAGCAAAAGCAAGGTCAGGCCTATTACAACAATCCCTGGTACCAACTTCTGTCTTAGTTAGAGTTTCTATTGCTATGACCAACATTTAATATGGTTGTTAAGATTTTCAGAGATTTAGTCCATGATCATCATGGCAGGAAACATGGTGGAATGAAGGCAAGCATGTGATGGAGAAGGAGTTGAGAGTTCCACATCTAGGTCTGTAGGCCACAGGACAGAGTGTGAGTCCACACTAGTGTAGATTGAGCACTGGAGACATCAAAGCCTGTCCCCATAGTGACACACTTCCTCTAACAAAGCTGCACATCTTACTAATGCCACTCCTTATGAGATTACTATGGAGTCCAATAACTTCCAAACTATCTATCTATCAATCATCTATCTATCACCTATCTACATAAATATAACTTTCATATATGAGACAATATGTGACATTTATTTTTCTGACTCTGGCTTAGTTTGCTTAACATAATGATTTCCAGTTCTAATATTTTTCCTATGGATGTCATGATTTCATTTATCATTATGTCTGAATAATTCTATTGTAGATTTATACTGAATCTGTCTCATCTACTCTTTGTTTGGACTTCTAAGCAGTTATGTTTCCTAGTGATAGTGAACATAGTAGCAATATGTGTCTTTTATATTTTTACAGAAATTATACAGCTAGGTATTCTAGTATTTCTATTTTCAGTCTTTTGAGAAACCTCCAAGCAGATATAAATAGTATTGTACTAGTTTAAATTCCTTTCAGTAGTGTATATGCTTTATAATCAGTTGTTTTCTTAATTGTAGTCATTCTGAATGGAATGAGATGGAATCTGAAAAAAACTTTAATGTATATTTTATTGATAGTCTAGAATGTCAAACTTTTCTTAGTATTTATTATAAATCTTTCAAATGGATTATCTATTCAGTTCATTAGCCCATTCATTGATTGTGCTCTCTGAAGTGTTCTGATATTTAATCTTTGCAGTATTGTTCAATATGTAGATATTAACCTCTCATTTGATGTGGTGTTAGCAAAGACTTTCTTCTTGTTCTGTAGGCTGTCTCTTCATTTTGGCAATTGATTTATTTGTTGTATAGAATTTTCTTAACTTCGTGTAATCATATTTGTTAGTTCTTGGTTAGTTTCATTCCAAGATATTTTCAAAAGCTATCATGAATAGCATAGTTCCTTGATTTTTTTCTTTGTGAATTTTTTATTAGTGTGTGGAAAGGCTATTGATTCTCAAGTATTGATTTTATGTAACGATATTTTGTTAAAAGCATTTAACAAGTCAAAGAATTTTAAAACAGGATGTTATCTGCAGTTAGGAAGAGTTGGATCCATTACTTTTCTCTTGGCATCTTTTTAAATTTTTTCTCCTCTTATTGATCTAAGGCTTCAAATAGTATATTGGATATTAAAATTGAGAGGCTGGGTTGGCTTGCTCAGTTTTGATTTCATAGAAAATAGTTCAGATTTTTCCCTTTAGTGTAATATTGGCTATAAGTTCATAATATGTAGCTTTTATTGTGTTGAGGTAAATTTCATTTATTCCTAATATCTTCACAGTTTTTTTATCATAAACCATCATTTACATTTTTCTCAGATTATTGATCTGTTGTGATGGTCACATAATTCTGTCCTCCAGTCCATTTATGCTTTGTTCTATGCTTTTTGATTTGCATATTTTGAACCTTCCTTGCATTCTTGAGGTTAAGCCAAAATTGTGATGTTTTACCATTTTTATAATATATCTTTATATTTAAGCATTACAAGCATTTTATTGAAATTTTTGTATCTATTTTGTTATGGAAATAGAGATTTACTTTTTAAAAAATATTTTAATTCCATTCTGAAAAAGACCCTTTTATTTCCTCTGCTTTTGATTCTTATTTTCTAGATTTCAATTAAAAAATATTTCCCTAAGTTATAATTGTCCTAACATTATGTTTAGTATACAGTTTATAATAAACATTTAGTATCATATTTCTTTTTTATTTATTATTTGGTGATTTCACATCATGCACCCCATCAAACTCAGTTATCAGTTATGCTCCAGTAAGTAAATAAGAAGGATGAATGGATGTTTTTGTAAATGGGGAGATCATAAGTGTGGGTATGAATCTGAGAAGACTAATAACTGAGTATCCTATTTCTAAGGTTTAAAAATTGATTTTACACTTGACTACTAATCTTTTGTGAATGAGTTTCTAATCTCTAGTGCAACTTGTAAAATACTGACTTTCCTCTTTTTTAACACCAGAGATGTCTCCCTCTTAATCACTTTCTCCATCACAGAAGAACAAATTATTCTTTTGACATGAAACTAAGAACAGAGAACAGAAAATACTGTTACAGAGTTATTGTCAGAAGTTTCTATCTTAGCCAGAAGCTTCTCATATAACTGGCAGTCATTTTTCATGTAATTGACTCAGAGGTTTAATATTATAGTAACTGCTGGACAGTACTTCAGACTTGTTATTAAGTAGCTCTCATACTTTAAATTAATGTATAATTCTTATCTGTGTTTAGCCACGTGGCTTGGTACCTTTGCTCAGCTAGGCCTTCTCATCTTACTTCCTCTGTGTCTGCCTGGCACCTGCTACCCTACCTTTCCTCTTCCCAGAACTATTCTTGTCTGGTAGCCCTGCCTTTACTTCTTGCCTAGCTATTGGGCAATCATCGTTTTATTAAACCAATATGAGTGATAAAATAACATTTGGTCATAAAGTTTTCTTCTTATAGAAATAACTTGAAAATATGACATAACAGTTGTTACTCAGTGAAATATATAAAGCATCTGCCAGAGGACATTCTCATAGAACCTTAGTAAGAAATCTGAAAACAGTTTTTCCCTATGGGACAAGTTTGTTAAAGGTTTCTATTTTTCTAATAAAGCAAACAGAATCAACACTCATTATGTTGAATTATGAAACTAATCTTATATGTTAGTAATACATTCTATTATGTAGAATGAGAAAAAATCATCTACAGGTTATTTCTGATGAGCAGTCAGTTGATTTATGAAAAACACGAAGTGCTGGTAGTTGACAGAGGTTGATTTTCTTTGTGAAGCCTTCATTAACTGCCACTGTTCATATTATTTTTTCTATGACGCGCTCTTCCAATTTGTTTGCTTCTAGTTAATTTGATATGGTTTACCTTATATTTACACGGGTATTAGTGACATACCAAAGTGCACATGTTTAAAAACTGTAATTTGATACTTTAAAAATATTTGTTTAGTTTCTCTCCTCTCTCTCTCTCTCTCTCTCTCTCTCTCTCTCTCTCTCTCTCTCTCTCTCCTCTGTGTGTGTGTGTGTGTGTGTGTGTGTGTGTATTCCTAAAGTGGTGTATGTATATACATGGGTCCAGGGGCTCATGGAAGTAATTTAATTTAAAACTGTTAATTCAATTTTAAGACATTCTGTAATTATCTTAATATGTGTTATTTACTTTCCATTTTCCTTGAGATGTTCCAGGTGTCATTTTGTTTGTTTTTTACTGAAAACTTATTTTTATTATAGCCATAGAACATATTATATGTGATTTATTTTATTATATTTTTTATACTTGTTTTATGGACAAAGTTATAGTCAATATTTATTAATTATTTTGAAAGAACTTGGAAAGAGTATGTGTGCTGATTTTTACTGCTGGAGAATTCTGTAAATATCAATGAAGTTAATTTGTCAATATTACTGTTCAAATCTTATATTTCAATAAGTAATGTATTAATATATAAAGTCAAGACACACATATATGTCATTATATTTTTCTTATTTATAAGTCTTTTCGCTTGTCACTTATTTAAAGGTATTGGCACTTTCATTTAGTATTTTAGAATTTTCTTTTACTCCTCCAAGTTGTGTTTTTTGACTAATGTTTGAAATCTTTTTTTTTATTGAGCACATACATTTAGTATTTCCTTTACATTTTAATACTATCTTCTAATCTCACGCTATTGGTAATAGACAAGAACAAAGTGATGCCATCAGCAGGTAGGGCTTTAAGTGATCTGTAGCCCTGAGTAAGGGTTTCTCCCTGAGGATACAGTGAATTAGTGGTAGAGGGAGTGGCCATTGGGAAAGAAAGTTAAGGCTGCTAGCCTTCTTTTGCACAAACATTTTCTCTCTCGTGGGCAATCTGGCTGCATGATGTCATCTGCCATTATATGATTCATCCAAAAGCCTTTACAGGTGACATTATCTTGATTTTGACTTCTCAGCCTCACAAAATAAATTGCAATCAAAAATATGCAAAGATAATAGGGTTCTTTAAATTCACTGTTTTACTTCTCTAAAATTCTTATCTTTATTTCTGCTATTGCCTTATTCCCAATCTTCTTGCCTCATACTAATATTGAGATGTTACATAATAAGATTAGTATTCTCATATGTAATATTCTTGCCAGTTCTTACACATTTAACATAGTATTCTGTTCAAAGATTTCTGTATTAAGCATTTGTTTTTCTATTCAGTATCCAATTTCTGATTTTTATTGTAATGCATTTAGAACACTCCCTCAAATGGAAATTTATTGGTTAGGTTTGAATTCACCACCCTTTTCTGTTTTTTTTTTTCTTTAATTCCACTTGCTGCTCTTAAAACTGTGTTTATTTTTACTATTTTTGAGATTTTAATTTTATGCATTGCTTTAATTCATTTAAACTTTAACTTTTTTTGTGATTTGTTACCTAAAACTAATTTCTTTTTTTTGTTTCAATATATAATATCCAAAGTGGCATAAAACTTACTATGTAGTTCATAGTAGTGCAAACTGACAGTAATCTTTATGTTCTGTCTTTATGAGCTCTGGAATTACATTTCTGAGCTACAACATCAGGCTTGTCTTTGCTATTTTATAGGTTACTTTATTTGTAGTTTGGGACCACCTTACTGCAGAATACCTTCTGGTACATTTACTGACTTCTTATGTGCAATCAATCTCAAACTCATTCCTGATTTTTGTGTTATAGTTATCATACCATTAACTCATATATATGTTAAAAACCTCATACAATATTATTTTAAAATTGAAATTATTGTATCTTTCTTTGATTATGCATAATTGGTTAATTGAATATAATAATATATTTCACTATAGATAATTATAGTTAATACAGCTATTTTGCTATGCAAAATTCAACAATAATTGATGTAGAAGGGAACCTAGAAAATATAAGCATATGTAGAACTAGGATTATTTTTAGAAAAATTTGTGGATTTTTTGTGTGTGTGCATGATGTGAATGTGTATAGATAGCGTTCACGTTCTTACCTATTCAACTTCATGTTTTTTTCTTTCCTTTTTTCAAAATAACAACAAAAAGTAAAGAAAAACCATAAAAATCTTAGCAACACTAAAAACCAAAGAAATGCACACACAATGAAAACCCACAATAACATAAAAAAAAATCAAAGAAGCAAAAGACCAATACAGAAAAAGAAAAGCCAAAACAAAATAATGTAACAAAATGTCTACAAAATACCATTGAGGTGATTTTTATTGGCCAATTGCTCCTGGCCATAGAGCCTCCCCTAACATGTGGTTGATATACTCAGTGACACTTCACTGCAGAAGACTTATTTTCTCTTTCCTAGTGTGTATCAATTGCAGATAACTTCTTTTTTTAAAAAAATATTTATTTACTTTTTATTATTATTGGAAGATACCTTCTTTTTTAGGATAGGCTCCTATAGCCTCATTTCCCTTTCAGTGTTAAGGTTCTGTCTTTTTTGAAATTTTGGAGGTTTTATGTGTGCAGCCAGTCTCTGTGGGCTCATATGTGCATTGTTCCTGTTGATTCTGGAAAATTCTGTTTTCTTGAAGTCATCTGGAACTTCTGACACTTTTGATCTTTGTTCCTCCTCTTCTGCATAGACACAAAGGAGAAATTTGATAAAGACATTCTGGTTAGAATTGAGAGCTCCAAAGTCTTTCACTGTCTGCACATTGTCCACTTGTATGTGGGTCAGCTAGTTCCCGTCCCCTCCAGAAGAACCTTCTCTAATGAAGCTTGAGCAAGTCATGGATGTATACATGTAGCATAATATCATTGTGTTTCATTTTATTACTATGTTCCTTTCGTAGAATAATTTTAATAGGTTTTTCTCTAGTCATATCTAGTTTAGGGTTCTTGGCCATTTTAGCAATATCACATATGAGTGTATATCATGGAGTGGGCCATAAATTCAATCAGGAAATGGTTGGTTACTCCTGTAACATTTGTTATACAGTAATAGAAGTAAGTTTTAAGTTGTAGGATTTGTAGATGCTCGATATTAACAATTACTTTCTCCTTTGGTAGTATTGAGTGTCTTTTAGTATCATGAACTTCAGATAATTGGGGTAAAGCTTCTCGTTCAGCATCAGCTAGACTTTTCCATGTTCAAAGACATAAGTGACATCTTCAGCAGTCGGACTTTGCCATCATGTTATGGTGCATAACCAAAACCTTGGCATCAGCTTGTGATATTTTGGGGTTAGTTAATATTTCTTCAGTTATGCTTTTAATGTTATTGTAATAAATCAACAATTAAATACCCCAAAGTTCTAGTTTACCTAAATGACATCATCTTGCAAAAGTATACTAAGGAGTTATAACCAAACTATTGATATTGATACAACCATGACAAGTACCAATCCATTCACCAGAAAGTTCCTTTCTGTTAATAATTCACTTTCATACTGCTCATGCCCATAATTAAGCTTTCTAAATCTGTTTTATATAATTTTTCAGTTTAATAATTTATGTAACTGATATACAAATAAGTAACTCTTGGTTATTTGCTGAATATCACATGGTATAGAATTCATTACAATTTTTTTTAAAATAATGTATTTGATCAAGACTCTTAGATATAGTTAGTCTTGGCCTATTATCAATAAAACTGAAATGGCTACAGAATCTTTTGTGTCAATCATTTTTTTAAAGTTAAGTGTTAGAAGTACATATTCTGAGTCTGGTCTTATGGTAGTTAGATAATTATTTTATTAAGAAATCATCCAGATTTGGGGTGATGGCTCAATAGGCAAAAAACCATACATTGAGCTTAAGTACCTAAATTTAGATTTCTAGCACTCATATAAAATCCTGGCTATGACAGAGCTACCTGTAATTCTAGAACTGGAAACAAGAGCCATGAAGCCCCTGGATATTCACTGGATAGACAAATTAGGAAACTTTTGAACTCAGGTTCAAAAATAAGAAAGATCTTATTTCAACAAAAGGTGAATTGAGAGAGGAAGAAACCCACACTAACCTCTTGTCTCTATACACACATGGGTATGTGAGGGCACCTGAAAATAATTGCACATACACATATACACACATATATATCATTGGCCAGTTGTTTTTATGTTACATCTACCATATAAAGAGCCCACCAACAATATATTAATTATCCAATTTCCCATTTTAGCAGTGTCAAAAATTATAATGAGCTTAATATTGTTTAATTTGCATTTATTGTAATAATACATTTTGAGTTCTATGCAACTTATTTGTATTATATTCATCCTTCAACCCTGTCCAGAACAACCCTTTTTTTTGGCCACACTATTTAGTGTCTTTAAAAAAAAAGACCTTCAAGACCAAATTGTGTTGCCTTAAATATACCTGGATGTATATATTCTACTGGAGTATGGTCAACTTACCAAGGCTAAACTTTTAGAGAAAATTAACCTTTCTTTTTCTAAAAAATAACAATTGCTAGTTACTCCTCAACTAGGGATGAGATTATGTGATCTACCCTACTCACCATGCTGGAATTAGTTATGGCTGGAGCTTTTCCATGTTTTATGTATGATATCCCAACTGCTGTGTGTTCTATGTTCAACTACCTCACTGAATCCCCAAGATGACACATCTTTGTGGTTATTTATAATCTCTGGCATTTATACTCCTTCCTCCCTCCCCTGTTCCACAGTGATTTCTGAGCTTTGTAAGGGGTATGTTATCTATATAGGGCTGAACATTCTGTTGTCTTTTGTTTCATGATGTTGGTTAGCTGTGAGATTTTGTGTTAACCATCATCATAATTTCCATTTTTTAATGATTAATAATACCAAACATAATATTTATTATTTATTTTGTGTAGAGGCAGGTTCACACAACTGTGTGTGTGTGTATGTGTGTGTGCGTCCTCAAGCATAGCACAAAGAATCAATTCTCTCCTCCATCATTTGATTCTGGGAAACAAACTGTATTTTTCAGGTTTGGTGTCAAGCACCTTTAACACAGCTCATTAGCCACTGAAAGTATTACTGGTTTATTTTCTGCCTGTAACTTCTCTAATAGAGAAGTTTCATTTTGTCTGTGCTTATTCTTTGAATTATTTTTTCTCTGATAAATACATGTATTAGACCTTCTCTTTGTTTTCTTGTGTACATTACTATATCATCTTTGATGGTGTGTTCCTTTGGGTCTTCTGTGCATTTGAAAGCAAGTTTCCACCTACATTACTTTTGCATTCCTGCAACGAAGGCAACTTAGAGAAAGGAGAGTTTATCTGGGACTTATGATTTCATGTGTTTAGAGTCCATGAGCATCATGGCAGAAGAGCAGGCAGCAGGCAGCCAGGCAGCCAGGCATGACTCTGGAACAGTAGCAGCATTAACAGCGAGCTCCTATCTTGAGACATAAACATGAAGCACAGAGAGACACACTAGAAATGACATAGGCTTTGAAACCTCAATGTCTTCCTGCAGTGACCTCTTCCAAGAAGGTCACACCTCCAAATCCTTTCTAAACTTTTCTAACAACTGGACACTAAGTATATAAGTATATGAAGTTTTGGAGGGCGTTCTTGTTTAAACCAGCACAGATCCATTATGTTTCAGAGCTTTAAGAGTTATTTTATAGACTCTCTGGGCAGTAATTCACCAGAGAAATCATATTTTTTTCAGATTAGGAATTATTTTCTTACATTGTCATCTTTGAGTTTATATTTAACACTTGGTTCAATGATCTCTTAGAGTAATATTTGCAGTACAAAGAAGATAAATACCTAATTTTCTGTATTCTATTGTCTAGTTATGTTAGTCTGACTAGTAAAGATAATTTATGATTTTATTGCTTTCCCTCTCCTATCAAGGATAAACTGACTACATTTATGCTAATTGTTCTGGGGCCTCCTATTTTTTTCCATTGGCCTGTTTATTTATATTTTTTCCAAATTAAGTATTTTAATGACTGTGGACATTTTGATATTCTAGAATGTTGGTAGAATTTGTCCTTCAACATTGATCTGCAAAATTATGTGGTCTAGTCTTGATTTGTTTTAACTTCTTCTATAAAAAGCTAGAATTGATATTGACAAAATAAATTGAAATTTTGATTGAGTTCACATTAAAATATAGTTTGTGTTGAGAAAATTGTCTCCCTGACAATCTTGTTTCTTCTTATTCATGAATCTGTTATAGTTTTCCATTTATTTTCTCTTGATATATCTGGGTTTTATAGTCTTTTTCACTTGTTCTCATACTTTTTTTTAGATTTATACTCATGCATCTTATTTTTGGCAGGTAAATTGAAAATTTATGTAAATAGTGTTTGCAATTTAAAACTCTACTAATTAATTGCTGTTATGTAGGCAAACAATAGGCATCCATGTGATAATCTTTTGTCTTTTTTGGCAACTGCACTATAACTACTTGTTTATTAATTCCAAGAATTAATTTATTACCAGTTTTTTCCTGTTCCTTTCTCATTATTTTCATGATAATCTTGTCACAGGTAAAGAATGATAGTTTTATTGCCTTTTTCTCTGTCAGTATGGTTTCTATTTTCTTTCTTCTTGTCCTAGTGAATTAGTAGGGCTTCTGATATAGTGTTGGAAAGTAGCAATAACTATTTGCATGCTTATCTTTGCTGTGATTACAGTGACAATGTTTCCAGTGCATATGATGTTAACTTAGGGTATTTAGTATCATTTGATAAATTTAACTTAAAAATGTTCTGCCTGTGATTATGTTCTTAATGTGATTAGCTAGAATCTGAATCCTGCCTTTGATATACCTTGTGTATCTCAATATTCTTTTACTTATTTATTTTTGTTATGTTTGACTGACCTCATTCAAACCTACAAGGAAATAACCTTATTGCTGTAAGGTACAGCTGGGGATAAAAAGTCCTTACTCTGTCTCTGTTGACACCAATGGGCATACCTTCTCAAGACATCAGTCTGGATGATAATAGGCACTTTGGTGATTGCCCCTCTGGTGTTGATCAGTTACATCACTGTGAGGAGACTTGCCACTGCTTAGAACAGTGGGCCTCCTTGATCTTTAAACCCACCAGGCAGTCGTGTGTTCTTGAACACATTATTGCTCTTTTGCTAGATGGTATGGGCAGATGCTGCTTAAGCTGTGCTAGAGTTCATGACTATATGACTATATGTTTTTAAGGAAAAACAGTTATTGTCTATACATTTTCGATTTTGCTTTTTGGCTTCTTTCCTGGTCCAGTCACAGTTCCTCTTCCCCAAAAACCCCTCTGTGTTTCTGTGTGTCTGTCTGTGTGTCTGTCTGTGTCCCAGGATCTTATCACTCAGTGTACAATGTTTATAGAACACTGTTTCCCAAATTTGGCTCAATTTTTGTGTGCATGTCTCTGTGTGTGCAGTACACATGTGAGTGGAGCTCAGAGAAGCTCTGGTGCTCTTCCTCAGCCATCCCTCCCCCTATCTAGAGTTCTTGTAGGAAGCTCACTGAGTAGTTAGGGTGACCAGCCAGAGAGCCACCCCCAGGGATCAGCATATGTCTGCTACCCTGGAGCAGGGATTACAAATGCACAAAATTGGCCTGCATTTGAATTTAATTTTAAGTGGACTTCATAATAAACTCATAAACTCAATACTTCATAATATAAAATTTCCAGCAATATAAATCCTATCTTATTTTTCATAGAAACAGTCTGTGTCATATGTGCTTTTTCTGTGGGTTACTAGCTTTGCAGCTCTATATTATTTATGTTATGTACAGGACAAAGTAAAATCCAGGAATTTCTTCAGTTGCTAATTCCCCAGCCAGTCTGTCTTCCATTTCTACCTATGTATATTGTATTCACAGTACGGAGAGATTTTGGTTTTCCCTAGCAAAAGGAATGGAAAAGGTATTTTATCACCTTTCTTGAAGTAGAAACATAGTCTTTTAATGAACTACATTTAAATAGTGTGTTTTATATTTTCTGCAATCTTCACATCATTGATTCAGTACATACAGGATATATTACAGCAACGTTTTTGTGGGCTGGTGCTTCATGCTCTTAAATTCTTTCTTGGGCTTTGTTCTGGAGCATGATTGAGTTACCTGGAAATTTGCTGGAGACATTTAGATCATGCTCCTGAGATTTATGAGGTAGATCCTGAACTGTGGTCATTCTGTGACTAATCCTTTTTCCCTGCTACCAGGACAAGATCTTTCCAAGTACTCTACCCAATGTCCTATGAATCAGAAGTTTTCCATTCTGGCTGAGGGACTTGTCTGTTCCTTTTCCTGTGTGCTTTGAGCAATATTTCCTCTAATCCTTGTAGGTATCTCCTTCCTGGATTTGAGTCATTTCCTTATACATACATGGTTCATTCCTTTTCTGAATTTTCCAGTGGGGTTTCTCTGGGTTTCTCATTCTGTGTAGCTCTTGTTTCTTCTGTGGAGGAGGTAAGTTCAATTCCCATCATCCATGTTAGGTGCCTTATAACTGCATATAACTCCTGCTCTGTGGCATCTCATGCTCTCATCTGACCTCCAAGGGCACTTGCACACACATACACTCCCCCACACACAATTAAAAAATAATCTTTAAATAAAATTCATATTAATATTAGCAATATGAAAGTAACCCAAAAGTATATTGTTTAGAACATGACATTTGAGTGAGATATGTAGTATAACCACTTCAAGGAATACTGAATGCTACTATATTTTATTAATTATAATTTAATTATGATGAGCATATGGTAATAGTATGTATTAAAATGGTATGAGATAAGATTTTCAAACACACATAGAGCATACTTAGAAATTACCAACCTAATGAACCCATTCCTCTTCTAATATATACCTTCTCAGTACAATTATTTGTTATTCATAATTTATATCACTTTTTTTGGTTCCTAACATTAGAGAATATGTAGTACTGATATTTCTGCATCTGACTTCTATCACTTAATATTATGACCCCTATCTATATACATTGTGGTATAAATTATAAGTTTTCATTTTTTGCATGCCTAATATGCATAACATTTTGCATGTGTGCATTTATATGTTTGTATACATAATTATATATCACATTTTCTTTATCTAGTTATATGTTATTGGCATCTGGCCCAAGAAGGTACTGGCAGGTTTCTCATGAAATTCCATATGATATATTAATAATAATCATATATTTAAACATAATATTCTTGAGAGACTAAAATATACATTACTTTTGAGTCTTTTGTGAGGACTGCTGTTGAGCACTGTGTGAGTATCTCTAATATGTTGATTTAACTTCCTCCCTTCAGAGTCAGTAGCAGGATGCCAAAAATATAATCACCTGAGTTAGAATGACTAAGTATTAAAACAAATAATTAAACAAAGATAGTATTCCAAACAAAAGAGTAACAAACATAAGTAAGAAAATGAAGAGATATATATTTTTACTGGGAATCTCTGTTGGTATTCCTCTGATGGAAAAGAGAATGGTATTCCTTAAGAAACTGAGAAGACCATTAAAGTTTGATGAGTTGGCACAAAATTTGAGTTATAACTATAAAATCTAAATATGACCTTGTTTCTTTAATATGTTTAAAATGAGTTTTTTTATATCCATATAAAAAGTCTTTCTTTTTTTAAATCTCACTTTAGATATAAATAAAAAGGTTCAGGAAAATGAAAGAGCCTATCTGAATTGCCTGGCCATGAAACAAACATCCCAAACTATAATTTTGTTCAAGGACCATGTTTCCTTTATATTCCTATAGCTAATTTGAGTAGATCTGGGCACCTTTTGTGGCAGTAATGTTTTGAAAATTCCTACACTTAAATGGACATGTAATTTTGTACTTTTTGTAGTTATAGTATTATGTTATCCAGTATCTGTTTAGAAAGTATAATGATCAAATCAGGGTAATTAATAACCTACCTCCAAAAATGTTTAAGGGTAATTATTACCCCCAGATCCACAAAAACATGTTTGTTTGTATGCAGTCTTCAAGCTCTTCTCCTTAAGTTATTTAGAGATATATAATTAAGTACTTTAGACTACTGTTGCACTGTGTTGCCATAAACATTAAGGCTATTTATTTTCCAGGCTCTCAGAATTCTGGCACCCTGTGTCTATCCACCTCTATTCCTCTTAACCATTACCTTCTCATTTTCATACCAGCCATTCCACTCCTTATTTCTATTAAGTCATATTATTTCTAAGTGTTTGGGAATACATGGTGTTTCTTTTCCTGTGCCAAATCCACAGTAATCACAATGTGGAATTCCCTGAGATGTCTACTGATCAAAAAATAGTGTTTTTTTATTTTAAAAGATATATGAAAAAAACCTATCTTCAGTAAAAGAAAAAAAATAAGTAAACCTGTAAGAGCACTCTGAATAAAATAAATGCACATATTCACAATAAAATATTTTTTCTGCTTTTTAAAATTATTTTTGTTGTTTTTTGAAAATCAAAATCAAACATTTTATAAAAATGTAAATCATTCAGAATAGATAAAAAAGAACCCATACAGTAATAAAAATTCTTTTTTCTCTAAAATACATGAAACATACAAAATAAAATCTAAGGCTTCTCAAGCCAGGTTAGGCTCAGCTACAGATGAAGAAAGTACAGTAGGTTACAGCTAATGCCCATGGATGCACTATAACCACCACAAATTTCTGCTAAGGAATCCTTCTACAATCAAACCAGACATTTGTTTGTTTGTTTGTTTGTTTTTATGTGTATGTTGCATAAAAGGAAATGAAATTTTTCCATTCATAGTAATATACTTGGAAGTGATGAAGTTTCATTAAGTTTATTATATAGACAGTTTAACTAGGAAGGAACTGTCCGATCTCTCACAGCACTTGCTTTCTGGGCAAGCACGTGTAGAATAAGTAGTACTAAGCTAAGTGTAGATAGCCTTTCTCTTTTTCTTTGGAAACTAGATTGTCATAATTATGGTTTTATGGTTGTGGAGAAACACCATGACCATAGCAACTTTTATAAAGAAAAACATTTTGCTGGGGTTGGCTTGGAGTGTGAGAGGTTTAGTCCATTATCATCATAGAGGGAAGCATGGTAGAATACAAGCAAACAAGTTGTTGGAGAAGGAGTTGAGAGTTCTACATCTTGAATCTTCAGTCAGCAGAAGGAGACTGTGCTATACCTGTTTGAGCATATGAGATCTCAAAGCATATCCCCACAGTGACAGATTTTCTCCAATAAGACCATCCCTACTCCAGCAAGGAGTTGATTCCTAATAGTGCCATTCTCTATGAACCATTGGCGACTATCTATTTTCAAACCACCACATAGATCAAAGATGAGTTTCTTCTTTATTTTTATTTGTTTTTGAGAATTTCATACATGGTCATCACATCCACCTCATTCCTATTCCTCTCTTGACACTCCTAATCATTCCATGTATTCCCTCCCAAAGTCACTATCTCTTTTTAAATTATTTTATGTACCCATGCATTTATAACCAATTGAGTCTCTTTACCTGTTCTCATACACACTAATTCCAGGGTTTATCATAGATCAAGATTAAATAATAGTGTGTAATTTGTTCCAAGGTAAATAGTTCCCCCTTCCAGCAGTCATCAACTACCTCTAGATCTTCATAGAATTTGGACCAAGGAAAGTTTGACACTTTCCTTGACTTCATTGACATGTCAATTGAGGCTGCCATTATGCTGGTCTTGCTCAGAAAACCACAGGATGCATTTGCTGTCTCATATGTAGTCTTCCAAGCTCTTCATGATTATGTGAAAGCTTAGGCAGGAACTTGTTAAAGCAATTCTTTTGAGTGGCAGAAGATATACCAAGACAGTAAAGGAAAATCAAGATAATATGCAAACAAATGGAGTCATAAATAACAGAGTCATTTTGAAGAGAAATTTTGAGGCCCCAAAACTACAATATTATCTAAATCTCTCCTTTAAATATATCTAATTTTGATGCCACCTTAGACAAATCTCACATATTATCTAGAATTTCTATTTCTGTATAATATTTTGAAAAGACTAAATTATACTTTGTTTAAATCTCAAGGGGCTTTTGTGATAGGATATGTAGTGATTCTCATTTTCAGAAGTAAGAATTGAAATATCTCTTTTTTTGTATTCACTTAATGCAGTTTCTCTAGATTTCCTAGCTTGATGGTAAAGTGATCAATTTTCTACCAAGTGAGTATTTAAAGGGAAACATAGAAAAGATTTCACCAAAAATTGACATAATCATTTTCCCCTCTTATACTACAGAATTCAGAAATTATAATTACATCTTTTCACAGACACTCCATAAGGGGATTGATTAATATACTAATTGTGAAAGAAAACTCAGTAGAAACATTTTAGAAACCAGTGAACTTCCGACTTTTAAAATTTATGTTGACTCTCATTTGAATATATCCATGTGGAAAATTAAATTTTTATAATAAAATCAATGTAAAGTGTATTGGCTATTATATCACTTTAGCATATTTATAAGTACATTATATTGCAAATAATTTTTGAAAATATTAGTCTCTTTAAATTATTTATTTAAATACTTTTGTATCTTTAATCATTTTTATGTTAGGATGTATATAATGTTAGATACTAATTATAACTAAAATAAATAAAGACTAATTTTATTTTTGATTGATATACATGGACGTAAAAATCCTGTGATATACTGGGTAACATGAAGATTGCTGAAAACTGTACTAAAGATTTTATTACTTGAAAAATGTCTTATGCAAAAGCAATGCTTATTGTTTGTTAGAATGACAAGCAATGCTTTTCTCAGTTAAAAAGTATAAATACCAAAAATTATTTTAGTAATTAATATTTTTATAGAATTTATGATTAGGTTCAGGGAGAAAATTATAAAGAAAACTACAATTTTAAAATTTAAAATGTTATCTACAATTATAGTTAATTTTTTCTTTTCAATACATGCTTATATTTTAAGCAAGTTATACTATTCTGGTTCTTTATGTATGATAAGAACAAAAGACTAAACCAGAATAGGTAGAAAATTATACTTAACAGTGTTCAGTTCCCTTGGGGTTATTTGTGTCAACCAAGTACAAGTTGAAGTTGACCAGTAATTTTGGCAATTCAAATAGAATTATCATCATATGGATTTGGTTGGTACCAGATGTCTAGATATTCAAAGGATTCCAATGGAGAAAAAAATGATAACAAAGTGATTTTTAGCACATGTATGTCAGAGACCATTCTAAGCTAGTATGCGCACAGCTAACTTTGTAGGTGACCAAAGGCTGTGGGAAATCATGTTGGCAGTAAAATAAAACGATTTTACTTAGATTATAGTAAATCAACGTTTTAACAATTGTTCTTGATTACTGGAATAAATTATAATAATGCTGTCTAAATGGAGTCATTTACTTGTCTAAATGGTGAAATCTTTTAAACTGGTATAGAAGGATCATACTGTCTTGGAGTATTTCTTTTTCAAAATTGAACTTTCATATCAATATAACAAATTGATCTAAAACTGTTTGCAAGTTAAGAAGAATGATGGCTTTGGGGAATGCCACATTTGTTTTGGAGCCAAATTATCATGAATTTTCTCTGCCTTAGATGGTCTTAGTGAATCTGAATAAAAACCATAGGCCCTCAAAAAGGCAGGCAGAATCACTAAAATAAAACTGTAGTGAATATATTAATGTCTGCAGAGGCAGAGGAAGCTACTAATGTTTTCCTTAAAGGTGAAAATTGGAAGCATAGTATACTTTTCTCTTGTTAAAATATTAATGGAAAGAATGTAAATTTGACTATGCATGTCATTTATACTTTCTTTCTTTCTTTTAAAAAGAAAACCAAAGGTTTAAATAGCTAAATAATTCTTTTGATAACTAATCATTGGAAGCTATTATGTGTAAGATGCAGTGTTATGTTTTGTGGGCAATATACAGTGCTCTTAAATTCATATCTTGTCTTAAGGAGAATTTTATTTCCTTGGTGAATTGGCCTGTATTACCTTAGCTCTTGAAAAATAAGCTGATTTATGGCTGGAATGTACTAATTGACCATGGTGACTCATGAATATTCATGTGCTTTTGCTGTCAGTAATTGAGTTGTGTCTTTTCTGATGATCAGTCAAGTGTTCTCTAGAGTCGCCTTATTTGCTTTAGAAATGAGGTAATTAAATTACATTGTATTTTTGGGTTTCTATGATTGTTCCTTATTCTGGGAATTTACTGTTACGTGAACAATACACATTGGTAGTCACTACTAAGATTTATCTCTGGGGGAGACCACAATGCAAGTGAGCAAGGAAAAATAACATCAGGCACAAAGTCAGGAGGAAGCAAGACAGAATCCTCTAGCCATTAGCTCACAGTGGGGTCACCTCGATTCCAACTACTCTGGCAACTGCTCTCATAAAGCCATATAAGACACACTCTGTGTTGGAAGCTCACGTGTACCATCACATTTTTGAGAATCTAGCACATTTTTGGAAATCTATTATATTTTTGAGAATCAGTTACATGGGTATGCTCTGTTTTGTACATATAAAAATTCTCCATTTTCCTAGGAGTTCAGGTGTTTATCAAATCCTTGACCAGTACTTTGACCATTTCATTCACAATGCATCATAATGGCATAGCCCCTAGGAGACCATGGAGGAGCAAAATATTTTATTCTAACATAGTTAGTGTGAGTCTTTCTCTTTTCTTTGGACAGGGGAATATAACTTTTAATTTTCAGTGTTCCACACCAGTTTTGTAGACCTGTATCCAAATGAAGAGGGTGGAACATGGGCTAAGCATTTTGCAAAAGAGCAAAACATGAAAAATAGCTTGTCTTGGTAACCTTATATCTACAAAAGATCCTGTTTACTTAGATATTTTGAAGTAGGATCAATGTGTGAAATACATTTATATAATCACGATGCCATGACATTTTTATGTATGTGACCCAAGATCTCAGTTTTCAAAGGAAGAAAACTCATTCAGAGAGAAATAGTTTTCCTCTGTCTTATCCTCAGTTTCCTTCAACCCCTTTCAGGTGTAATATAGTGAGTGGTCATGTGGAATTTATTTCAATCTTGAGTTCTTTATTATAGTTAATTACATCTTTAGGAAGCTAACTAACCTTTGGTGAATTTTGCTTCTTAACAGAAAAGTCAAGTATCAAAGGAAAGGCAGTGATGACTAGATTATTACAAAGCAGTGAATTCACTATATTTCATTGCTCTTTTATATAACTAGTGTTTTCCTTTAGGTCTCCTAGGTAAAGATACTCACAGGAGATTGCTGTTCCACTTGAAGCCCCCTCCTTTAAAAAAAGAAAGCATTAATCATATAACCATTTATTAGAACTTAATTATGTCCCTCTATATTAATCCCATCTTCAGTATTCAGCATGTAAGACAACTGAGTTGTTTGTTTTGACACTTCTATATTTAGTAGACATAGAAAGAAATTATTTAAATCCACCTTCAAATCCTAATAATTAAGAAAAAAGCATTTTTCCTTTATTGAAAAGAGAATTTTTCCCATATACTATATTTCAATTACAGTTTCCTTCCCTCAGCTCCTCACAGTTCTTTCCCACCTTTTCTTTCAACCTGATGCAAACCCTTTCTACATTCAGTTTCTTCTTAAAAAATAACCAGGCATCTGAAGAATAAAAATAATATCACTTGAAAGCAAACAAATCAGAATAGGAGAAAACAGACAAGAAGAAGAAAACACCAAAAAGAAAGAAGAAACACATATAGACATAGAGATACACAGTTTTGTTTACACAGATATCCCATAAAATTACAAACTAGCAGTCATAATATATATACAAAAGACCTGTAAGAAAAAAAAAAAAGCCCTGACAAAACATTAACAGGAAAATTTACCTCCAAAAATGATGTTGTGTTCTTTTTTTGTTTGGCCATCAGCTACTGGGCCTGGTGCCTAAACTTAAGAATTGTTTGTTTCTCCAGTGAGCATCCTTTGGAAAGAACAATGTTTTCATTTTCAAGTGGCTATCAGTTGAAGAAAGCATCTTGATTAAGGATAGGGCATTTTTTCCCATTTTTCTTCTGTCTGTTGCAAACCCATATAGGCCCTATGAATAGTGCTACAGTCTCTGAATTCTATGTGCATAGGTCATAATTTATTTAAAAGGCTTTGTGTCCTTGTTGCCCTGTATCTCCTCTAGCTCTTACAATCTTGTGTTTTATCAACCCCAAAAGGATGGGTTTGATAGAGACATCCCATTTAGGGCTGAATTTGCAAAATCTCTAACACTGCATATTGTTTGGCTCTAGGTCTCTATATTTGTTCCTGTCTGCTGCAGGAGGAAGCTTCTCTGATGGCTGAGAAAGGCCGGTTTTTATGAGTATAGCACAGTGTTGCCAGGAGTCATTTTCTTGCTACTTTCCTTTAACAGAACATAAGTATTTGGTTTTTCCTTAATCTCAAGTTCTTGACAACCCATGCAGTGTCAGGTATGTACTCTACCTCATGCAGTGGGCCTTAAGTCAAATCAGATCTCAATGGTTACTCCCATAAGCTTTATGCTACCATTGCACCAGCATCTCTTGCAGGCAAGTCATTTTGTAGACTGAAGGAGTTGAACTGGGTTTGTATTTAAGTTCCTCCTTTGGTAGCATGAAAAGTAAGTTCCAGTATGTAGTTTGTAGGAATAAAAGCTCTAGGTTGCTACCAGCGGGACTCTTGTTTACTTATGAGTCCTATAAGTGTGCGCTTTTCAGCAACAGGGGACTATCATCATATTATGGAGAGCAACCAATAAATTTGACTATAGCCTAGGTTATTTGGAGGTTCCTTTGGGGCTTTTTGGCCAACAACTAGATTAGATGTAGCATATTCTTGATACTGGAAGCTTGTTTTGCAAAGTTATCCAACTGTGACTTTGTCTCCCTTAGTCTTTGGTGATTTCATTTATATTGAGTTCATATATGACTTGTTTTAGGACATTTCTACTGTATTAGGTCTCCATACTAGCCCTTAAATGCCCCCCAGTTTTAGTTGTCCCTCACTGAGTTTCCTCTTTTAACTCCCCAGTTTTCTTCCTCTTCCCTGTTGATCTTCCCATTCCAGAAATTACCACCCCCATGTCTATGATTCTATGGATTGTGGCTTTTTTTAAAATCAATGTTTTAATAGCTAATGTCACAAGTAAGTTAATATACATAGGATATCATTTATAAATGTTGTTGCCCTTGTGTTTGGTGCATAGACATTAAGAATCTCAATATCTTCTTGGTGGATTTTGAACAGTATAGTGTGTACTTCCTTATCTCTTGGCTTGAAGTCTATTTGTCAAATATTGAAAGGTTGTATTAGCCTATTTCCGAGGTCCATTTGCTTGGAATGTGTTCTTCCATTCTTTTACCCTGAGGTGATGTCTATCCTTGATGTTAAGGTGTGTTTCTTGAATAAAGTAGAAGGATTGATTCTGTTTTCATATCTGTTCTGTTAATATATGTCTTTTTTGAGTAATTGAGACCATTGAGAGTTACCAATGAGTAGCACTTTTTGGTTGTTAATATTTTGGTATGAAGGTATGAGGGTTTTTTGCAATATTTTGATTTTCTGGTCTAATATAATTTATAAGTTATCTTGGATGTGATTAACCTCTTCATATTGAAATTTTTCTTTTAGTTATTTTGTAGGGTTGAGTTTCTAGATATATAGTACTTTAATTTGGTTTTATGATGGAATGTATTTTCCCTATTTATTGTCATTGAAATTTTTAATCTAGGAGATTATCTTTGTGAATTTATTGGAAATATTCCCTGTGCATTTATTTATTTTTTCCTTTCCCTACTCCTATTGTTTATAGATTAATTTTTGTCATAGTGTCCCAGGTTTTCTAGATGTTTTGTGTCTGGAATTTTTAAAGTTTAACATTTTCCTTAACCAAGCTACTTTTTTTTCTATCTTGTCTTCAGTGCCTGAGATTATTTCTCCCATCTTTTCTATTCTGTTGTTGGTGAGGCTCATCCCTGTGGTTCCTGTTTGAGTTTCCAAATTCCTACTTTTTTTCTGATTTTTCCTTATTTGGGTTTTTTTTTTTTGAGTCTATTTTTAACTTTTGTTTCTTGAAGTGTTTTATTCATTTTCTGACATTGTTTTTTTTGGGGAAGAGTCTTCATAGATTCCATAAATAGATTTATTATATCCTCTTTAAGGATTTATCACATATTCATTGAGGTACTTTGAAGTCTTTGCTTTCTACATCAGCTGCATTGTATTTCTCCATGCCTACTGTAGTAGGGCTATGGCTTCTATTGGGGATGTATTATATTGTCTATTGTGTTTCCTGGTAGGTGTCTAGAAATCTGGGTTTGGGATGATGGTAATTCTTGGTGTTGATATCTGATCTTGTTTTCGTTAGGTGGGTACTTTGTTCCTTGTTATCTCTTGCCCTCTCTTGTACATAGGAGAGTACAGTTGCTATGGTTTGCTTGGTAAAGAATTCTACTGGGGTTTCTGGGTAAATGTGTTTCTAGGTTTCTGGAGCTGACACCTAGCGATGGGGATATGTAAAGGGTAGAGTGCTGAATTTGCCCATAGGAGTGAGGACAGCAGGGAGTACCAGAAGGCTCTCTATAGTTCTCTAGAAATGGAGCAGAGAAGAAGAGGCCATAATAGGTTTTCTGCTAGAGAGCTAGAGGATTGACTCTGGAGGAAAGGATTGAGAGTAAAGATCACCTGTCTGCTTCCCTGGCTGGCACAACCAGTGAGTTCCTAGAGGATAGCTGCATGAGTTAGTTGGTGGCTGAGACAAAAGGGTAGCTAGCAAGGTGGGGAAGAATGTAAGTGAAGATATGACAATTAGCTGTTTTCCAGAGATTGTCCAGAGAATCTGCTTTTTTCTTCCATCCAGAATCAAGATTAGAGTATGCATCTTTATTTTGTAAACATCTTGAAATTTTGGGTCACACGCATCCTTATCAAAATGAAGTAATTGTTAATAGAGAGTATGAGCTTCTGCATACATCTCAAATTGACTTTTCCATAGATTTTTCTCAAACATGCATAGGTGATCAGTAAGTGTTCTCATGGAATCCTTAACATGTTGCATCACATTAATGCACTCCATTTATGATAATTGCCTAGATTTGTCTCAAAGTTTCCCCTTGTAAGTAGTTTTAAATTAGGAAAAAATACTCTAGGCAAGCAAACATTAAGAGGATAACAGATCTATTTAGTTCCTTGTTTCTGAAGGTAAAACTGTAAGAAAAAGAGCAGTCACCACCAGGGTCCCATACCATAAGGTGGAACACCTAATATTATATCTTGAAGTGGAAGTATAGTGAGTAGGGCTATGATGATTTCTTTTATAACGTAATTTCAAGATAACTAAACAGGGTCCCAAAATAAAATACTTTGATCAATTTTGAGAGTGTCTGCCAAAAAATTTTATTAATTGATTCTACTTTCTTTTCAATGTAACTATTTTAAAAGCCCTTTCCTTCTGGTGTACAGTTTCTGCTACTGCAAACTCAAGCATATTAAAGATCTGAAGTACCAAAACTGTCATTGGAGAGATATATAATTCTCAGCATCATGATAATCTTTAATAAGTTCAACAGTAAAACATAAACATAATTATCAGAACAATGGTCAGGATAAGACACAGAACAATTAAAAAATGTACCAGCATAGCTTAAAGATTTCCAATACGTAAATTAAGGAATCCAGAAATAGATCCAATAGAGGTAGTAGGATCTATTTAATTATTACCTATCAAAATGTAGTCAGACAGCCCATGAATGCAAGAGGACACTGATCAAGATCTTATCCCCAGTGAGTTAATTTTTCTACTATTCATCAACTAAGTTATGTTGTATGAGCTATTTCTGGGGGTATATGACCAGATGTATACTCACTCCAAATAGAGAACAAACAACAGACCTAAAATTGGATACTACCAAACTATGACTTGATGTGCCAATGAATTTTATTGGTATTATGATGGGTAGCATAAGTGATTTAAAGATAGTTTCCAACACCAACAGTCCATGGTAGCATGGGGTCAGTTCTCACAAACACTGGATTTCTGGAGCATACTGCAGAACCAGTGCCTCAGATGATATAAACTGTTTACAGGCATTTTGAAGAGTTTTTATTTCTTCTAGGCAATTTGGCTGGCTTCTGTTTTCTTTGGGGATACTTGGTTTGGGGCTTCTTCTAAATTGTCTAGTCTGAACATCTAAGCCGTTCCCCTTGACAGAGGATCTTCTTTATAATTTGGCTAACTTGGTAACAGTTGGGCAGGGAAAGACCTAGGGAATCTGTTGTGAGATTTTGCTCTTGGACACTGTAAATATTGGTTTAATAAAATGCTGATTTCAGATGCTAGACAGGAAGTAGAGGTGGAGCAAGCAGACTAGGAGAATTCTGGGAAATAGAAGAGCAGAGCAGCAGACAACAGCCTGACACAGAGGAAGCAAGACAAGAATGCTGCAATGAGAAAAGGTACCAAGCTGCATAGTTAAAAATGGCTAAGAATCATGGGCTATTTTAAGAGAAAAAGTTAGTAAGTAAGAAGGCTGAGGTACAGGACAAACAACTTGTAATCAATATAAGCTTCTGTATGTTTATCTGGGACTCATGGCTGCACAATTGGCACGTCAGGACAGAGAGACTTTGACTGCAGGAATCTGGTCAGTTTTAAGAACTTTCTGAAGCTAGTTTGAATTGTCTGTTTCCTATAGTAACTAGCTTCATTCTAGGACTGAAGATTTTAATCTTGTTAGTATTTCTTGTCATTTCTTTCATTTTTCTGTGTCCTAATGAGCTACTTTCCAGGATAGAAAGTTTTAATCATGGAAGAAACTCCTGTACAACATAGAGCCCTTCCACTCTACCACCCACTTCATTATTTGATCTTGCTGCAGCTATCCATGTCAATTTTTTCTTTTATAATTATGAAGACCTTAATTTCCACCTCAGCTCTACCCACTAAAGCTCTATATATCTTTTTGCATATATTATCTGATTTTTAGGAGAAGTAATCTGTGGATTTGATTTAAACATATGATAATGGTAGGAAAGTTGAGGAAATGAAAAGTTAAAATGAAGAATTGAAGATGCTAGAAATACATATTGGAAAATAGGCCATGAGGATGGTTGAGCAGGCCTGTAGTGTTCAAGAACCCACAAACAGGTAAGACAGAAAATTGCTGTCTGAAAGAGATAATTGTTTTGAAATTATAAGAGTTAATAAGAAAGATGAAACTGGAGATGTACACTGGTGAGAATCGAAACATTGGAATTTAGAATGTTTATGAAGAAAGCTTGTTTCATATGACTATCCAAGAATAGCAAATGTTTTCTTGAGATCTTATTCATTGCAGGGTCTTTCCAATCTTGAAATGTTTTTTTTTCCTTCAAGCATTCAAAAGGTAATTTTATGCTTAAAAGCTGCCCTATTAAGGGAGCTATTATCTTACCTTCTAAATGCCCTAATCACCCATAAATTGAATTAAAAGCACTGGTTGCCAGATTTTCTTCTGGATTAATCATAATTGCCCAGCAAATAGTTTTCAAAAATCATTATGTTGCAAAAATAGTATTTAGTTTGTACAGTGTGCTTTCATCCTAGGTACATTTATCACTCAGCTTCATGCCCTGCTGACCCTTCTTTATATCTTGGAACAACCTCATATAATTAGACTGCAGAGCAAGAAATATCTTGAAGCATCCATTGTGCCCAGGACCTCATGACATCATCACAATTTGAAAGTACAAAAAAGTAAATGGACTCTGTGAACTTTAAGAGCTTAAAAAATTAACTTTCTTGATTTAATCAATGAGTTTGTTATTTATGTTCTTTTCCAGGTACAATTTCATATACAGTCTTATTTAAAAGCAAACTTTATAAAGGAATGTGTGTTAAGGCCTGCCACAATCTCATTAGGTTTACTATGGGGAAAGGATTTTGTTGTTCTTAAAAGATGCAGTCATGAACAATAATGTTTTCTGGAAAAAATTAAAATTTACATAGTAATTTCTTTTAGGGAGTTTCACAAGAAAATGCAGTTTCATACAAGAGAGACTTCTTACATACTAAATAGTGAAACACATTTAAAAAGCAACAGTCTGAGAACCCAAGAAATTTTAATATTTGTAGCCTTTGTAAGGTTTTACTTTTCCAGGATTAATCTATCCTATGCTTTTAGAACTTTAAAGTAAAATTACAAGAGGCATTTTATTTCAGTTTTGTATTAAGAAGCAGAACATGGATGAGAGAACATTTAAGTGTTACTAAAAGAGAAGAAAATATTAGAGGTTTGCGGCAGGGATATACAAACCTAATGATCTTCCAGAACATCTGTATGACATTAATTAAAAGATGCTTATGTGTAAGAGAAAAGATGAGAAAAATTTAGAATTAGCTAGAGGAGTGAATATCTGTAGAAAAACTGTATTTTCAGAACATGACTGTACAGTTGCACACACAGACTCACAAAAGCATATTGGATGTATAAAATTTGCACTTCATCAAGTCACCCAAAATTCCAACATGAATAGATAAGGGTTTATTAAAATTCTATCCCAATCTGAGGAACTTTTTACAGATAATAGCTACTGGAAGAGTTACATTTCTATTGAGATACAAGCCAGGAGAGGTCAACCATATTTCAACAGATAGTTTAATATCTATATACATATAGATAGCATTAAATGTACTCAATGGGAATTAAATAATATAAAAAGAAGCAGATGAAATTGGGTGTTGGTTATTGAAGGCATTGGAAATTGAAAGAATGAGTATGGATTGTATTCAAATACATTATATGCATTATGAATACTTGAATATTTAATTAAGATAATTAAAATAGATTTGATATTAAATTAATATTAATATTAAACATTTTCTTTAGTGTAAATAAAAAATTGAATATTGCTATTAAATGAAGAATGAGTTAATACTGCTTCAATAATACTATCATAAGTTATTGAAAAACTATTATTGATTTATTAGAAAATGTAGATTCTTTGTCTTGAGGCTTCTTCTCTGAAAATATTAAACTTTAATAGATTTCAAATGGAAATCTTCATGGCTGCCCCTGTCTTATCCACACAATGACTTGGAGGTAGACTCATAGCAGGCAGTAACAGATTACTTAGACAAGGCATGTGAGGGTGGCAAATACAGACAGACTTCAATCACTAAATGAAATGAGATGAGCTTGTTCAGTTTGGCCTCTCAAGTTGATGATCTGATAATTTTCCACCAATACCTTGCTGAAAGACAGTGGCTATTTTGGGGCTTTTTTGAGGAATGTAGGAAAACTTCTATATGGATGCATAATAGGATGTGGGCAGAGTTATAGCCTATAATAAGATTTACACTCTGTCTAATTACATAGTTATGGGAAAGATTGCCAAAGAATGGGTCAAGATTCTTTTTTCCTGAAAGATCTGACTATAACTGTTAGCCAAGTCTCGCCCAAGTAGAGTAAAATTGTCAGTTGCTAAGGGCTCTGATACATCACAGTTTTCATACTCAAACACTGGCTATAATGAAGAAACAGCTCTTGGTCAAAATATATTGAGGAATAATATCTTCTGCTGTGGGATTATATTCTCATATGTTGTAAATATTTGTCCCTCCTACTTATTTAACAAAATAAGTGTGGCCAGAAGCAGACAGGAAGTGTGGGCAGGACTACCAGACTGAGAAAACTCAGGGAAGAGGAAGAGACACCAGAGAGATGCTAGAAGATGCAGAGGAAAGAAGTTGAAATGCTGCTCTGAGAAAAGGTAGCAAGCCACATGACTGACCAAGAAAAGGATCATGGGTTAGCTTAAGAGTAAAGAGTTAGCAAGTGATATGCCTGAGCCATAGCCTAGTCAACATGAAATTAATGTAAGCTTCTGTGTGATTATTTGGGGCTAAGTAGCAGTTGGACTGTGAGTGGGTCTGAACTTCAGGATTAGGCCAGAAAGGCCAAGCCAGAAACTTTATAACGCACTCTTTTTTACTTTATAGACATAAACTCATCACACCCCATTTTTTTTTACTAACCTGCAATCCTGCTAGCCTCCTCACATTTTAACCCCCCCCCCAAGATTTCTTCTTATGTTTCTCTTAATTAAATTAAGCTTCAAATTCCACTTTGTTACACATTTTATTTTTTGATAATTTTCTTTTTTGAGATAGGGTTTTCCTTATCCAGCCCTGGCTGGCCTGGAACTCTGTATGCACCAGGCTGGCCACAAACTCAGACACCTATCTGCTTCTACTTCTGAAGTGATGGAACTAAAGGCATGGGCTACTATACTTGTCCTTTTATCCTAAATGTTAATGAACCAGCAAGTCCAAAGCCTGAACTAGATCAAATTCCTTGGTGTCTGACCACACAGATAGGCATGTTCTTTAAATGCCCAAATAACTGTCAAAAGTGAAGTGAGATATTTGCATAGTATTCTAAAAACTATAAGCAACTTAAAATGCCTTGTTCTTTCTTGTTTTATATTATGAGTTTAGTTATCCTAAGGAAATAACACAAAACAGAAAAAACATTGACATTGTTTTCTCTACCTAGTCTAAAAACTTATACCCTGCTTCACTCTTTTTGTATTACTTATTTAGCCGAAGGCAGTCTACATGCAGTGCTATCACGGCCAACAACAGTGAAGACCCCAAATGCATTATGATGAGATAAGGCAGGCTTACTCATCTCCTGAAAAAGCAATGTTTGCTTACTAAGATCTAATTAAAAAGTAGAAAAGAGGAAGAGAAAGAACATGAGGAGTGAGGGAGGCTGGACGAAAGAGAAGAGAAAGAAGTGAATATGAGCAACTTGTGCTCCAAAGAGCTTACTGTAAGTCATCAAAGGAAAACATAACTTTTTGTTTTGTTCTGACTTTTCTCTGTTCAAGAAGGACTGACGAACCCCCGGTGAAAGGTACTGACAGACATTAAGCATTACAAGTCAGACTAGTCATGGTGTTCAAAATGCACAAGGTGTTGCTTACCAAAAGCTTGCTTAGTGATTCTAGGACTCTGGACCTGAAAATATTTTACGCTGAGTGAATTTGTATGTGACTTCCTGCAGCTGTGGTGTCGCACTTGGGTGGGCTTGGCAGGGGGATGGAAAAGACAGGTGGAACTTATTGGAGAAACCAGGTGTACTAAAAGAAATGGCTTTTGTTTATGAAGGGGATAAACATGGGGTGCCCACAAAGTGGAATTAAAAGTAGAGTGACTAAGAAGCCAAAAAAAGGAACTATAGATATTAGGAAATGAAGGTCAACAGGAAGACAATAGAGAACAATATGACAAATATTATAGAATGAGTGAAATTGAAGAAGAAAAAGGGAAGGGAGAATAAACTTGTGTAGGTATCAGGAGACTCAATTATGGGACCTCACATAGTTTGCTTACATATACTGTGGCCTTCCCAAAGCAGGAGCAAGTAAGATATGGAGAGGAGAGATGGAGAGAAGTGAGGGGGTTTGCTGGAGTTTAACAGGTGGTGAATGAGCTGGGATTATTCTTATCTTAACACCTGTCTTAAGTTCAGAAGCCAAGGTGGTGATGTTACTACTGGTGGAAATAGGTAAGTAATTGCTTCGTGTGGGGAGGGTGAATGGATGATAAGAGGGGGGCATGGCTCTCTCTTCTTGCTGCAGTAAGGCATTCACTCCTACAGAGCGCCACAGCATTCATATTATACTTAAAATCACTGTGCTTATGTGTTTTCAAGTATGCCTTGTACATACAAAACAGATGGGATCTGTCCAAGGAAATTTAAATGTCAACCCAAAAAACTCTTCAAATAAATCCCTCCGTTCATATTTATTTCTCTGAGCATAAATTAGTGGCCTGTCACAGTTGACATCTGCATAAAATTACTGTGAAGCCACACTTCTTCCTCAGTGTGATTTAATAGTATTTGTTACTTTTCATAACACATTGGGGAAATGTGTTTTTCTACATGGCATGTTATTACATTTTTCCTCATGCTTATTTTTTTGTGGATTGTTTCTGCTCTATCCCTAACCCATTCTTGTTTTCTTTCCACTTTTCTTCTAAATAAACAATAATGTCTTTTCTAAAGTAGCAATTTCAAATCCAAAATTAGCCTTTCATGTGCCTCAGGATACCTTTTAAAAGTATGTCTCCTGTGACATTTTATGTGTATGATTATTTTATCATCCTTTGCTGAAATGGACAGTGTGAATGGTACCCACTGAAGTAATATGTTTATACAATTTAAGAAAAAGAACAAGAAAAATATAAAATAACCCAGGAACTCTTGAGAACACTGGGAGAAAGCTGAGCGGCAGAATAAGGAGGAACACTGTGAGCCAAACACTCAGGTTTCTCTCAGTAAAAGTCCTGTGAAATCATGTAAAAAGCAAATTATTTTTTAAGGTGTTTTCCTCGAATTACAGGAAATCTACTTGACTTGAAATAATACTTGAATAAATTTGAAATTGTTCAACCTCCTGTGAACATTATATTTCTGTAAATATCTTTATTATGTTTTGAATGTCATTTTAGAACATATTGAATCTAGTAATTGACCCAATGTCTAATGGTTTACAAAACAATGTGCAATCATATTCCTTCTGAAGCTTTCTTGTGGGGTTATACATTATTCATTGAAGCATTTATATTTCTGTTCCTTAGTGACATCTTTCCTGATTGTTATTAATTGTTCCATGTTTCCGGCATGTAATGAGCGTTCATGACCAGTTCGCCATTATTTGCATATATTGTCAAGATAAATGTGAAATGTTAAATAGGTAGTCAGAATATGCATAAAATGTAAGAATGGATGTGACACACTATAAGTAGATTGTACACACACACACACACGCACACACACACACACACACACACACACAAACACCCTGGCTATGGGAATAGAAAAATAAATAATAAAATCTTCTAAGTTCCCAAAGCTCCAGGCTTGAAATATATGTAGTAGTGTATGTAGTTATATATTTTACTTTTTTTTCAGTTTATACATCCAAAGGTGAAGCTGTTTCCACTCTGAATTACCTTCTTTTTATTTTATGATGAAAAATTTTACCAAATTTTCAGAAAGATATCCTTTTATTAAATTTATAAAACATACTTCATGATAATTTCATATCAAACATTGTTCCACAATTAAATTTCATCTTTCTAATTGCAAGTATTCCTGCCTTTTCTTAACATAGTTTTCAAAAAAAATTAAATTTAGTACAGTATTTCTGAGAGTGGCTCTTATATTCTGGAAAATTTTGTTATGCATCTTCTAGATTTTTCTACATAGGAAAAAATTTAGCCTACATATAATATGATTTCCCTATGATAAACATGTTACAACTTATTTTATTTTCATTTAATAACTTTAAACTCATTATCTAGCCAAAACATAACTTTTTCTCCTTCTATGATGTCTGTAAGGTTTTTCCAGTATACCAGTCTCTTTCCTCCGGGTGAAAATGACATTAAATGTATGGGTTTTCTGTTCAGACCTTAGTCACCCTAAATTGCACCCAATCTGAGTTCTAAAATTAGAATGTCTGATACTTGTAAATAAACTGTGCCTGCATCCATTACATTGTTTCTTGTAGTACTATTACCCTACCTATATTTAGAGACAATTACAGGCAGAAGAAGAGGAGGAATAGTGTATGCGATTGGTTTCTACTTTTCTTTTTCTTTGCAACTGCTCTTTGAATCTCACAAAGAAGGGGATGAAGGAGAGTTTGATTAGGAGCCTGACATGGAACACCTTGTTTTGCTTAGTTATTTCCTTGCTTTCCCCACCTGCACCCTAGAAATGGGAATGAAATTTGTACAGCTATCATAGAGAATAAAATGAAGATTCCACAAAAAAATTAAAAACTAAGCTACTATATGATCTCGCAGTTTGCTGAAGGATTTTCTCTGAGCCTTAGGTGTAGGGGAAGTGTTGTAGATCTATCAACGGGGATGCTCAGTGGTTCTCTGGATTTTGACTAGTGGCTTTCTGTAGTAATCTCAGTCTACTGCAAAAAAAAAAGCTTGTTTGGAGAGGGATGAATACTACATTTATCTGTAGGCATAAGGAGGGAAATTTAGAATGAAGTTTGGAATTGCACTAGTTTATAGAAAAGCAGCAGTAGTAAGTTTTCCTTAACTATCCATTGGCTCTTTAGTAATTGTTAGTTGGCTATGTGTACATTTCCAGACATGCTTTTCTTCCTATTGAGTCAGCTTTAAGTCCATTTAGATGGCTACTGGGTGTCATCAAGATCTTAGTCTCACTACTTCACCTTTGTGTGAGTATCACAGCCACTGTTGTGGTTCAGAGGCATCTTAGCTGGGTAGAATGGTTGATGTCTTTCCTTTCTTTGCAGCTTTCATCTGACCTTCTGCCACTATGACAGTTCGTCCTCAGTGGAATCCAGCTGGAATCCTCTGGGTCACTTGCCCAGAGTGTATTATGTCTTCAGAAATAAGGTCTCACTTTTAACTTCTCCACCATGTATTTGTAATAGCTAAAATAACATAGCAGTGGTAGTTACCTGCAGAAAAACAAGCCAGAATAAAATTCCAATATGAATGGAAGAGAAGTTTAAAGCCCAACACCTAGCTGAGGAGGTATTGGATATTCCTAGCTATTGGGGAAGGAAAAATCATTTTTCTTTAACAGTTTGTACATCGATCAGTTGCCTATGCCCCAGTGGATAATCAGCTCATCCCCACATGAACAACAATATTTGTGTCATAAAATAAAACAAAAGCAAAAAGATCTTTAAGTTGGGAGGGTGCTTGAGGGGATCTGATAGTGTTGAGGGAGACAATGTGCAGTGGCTATGACCAACATACATTATATACATGGATGACATTTTCAAAGAATATAACAAAAAGTAGCCATAATAAAAGATTTTTGAAGATTTTCATATAAAGAAATAATAAATGTTAAAGAGAATAGATGCATTTATCCTGTTTTAAAGATTAAATAAAGTAGAAGTATAGAGATATCACCTAGAGATGACTAAGTACTTCAGCCTGCTGCCACTGCCCACCACTATTTTCTAATAGTTTTGGAAAAATAAAAGTTAAGAACGTAAAATACAATTTCTATTGAATATGTTCTCCTTTGGCACCATATGAGTTAGTTTTCTCATCACTGTGCCAAAAATTCTTCAATGGAAACAATATCCATGGTTATCTAAAAAATGGAAATAATTTGGCATGGGTTTGGGCTTAGTTCAGTAAATGAAGTTCATCATGGTAGAGAAGATAAAAGAGATTACTTCATCAATGCAATGGGCATTTATGGCTATTGTTCATCTTAAGAATGCCAGAAAACAACAAGCTTGGGATACAGTAGGGGATGCTATCTCTTCTAAACATCCCATCTCTAGCCACTTTTTCTAGTCAGTCTATATTTTCTGATGGTTCCATAGGATCTCAAAGCAGCACAATTACTTGGGAAACAGGAACTCAAAATATGAGCCTGTGCAGGGCATATCATACTCAAATGGTAGCACAACATTAATACAATAGTGGTTGTAAGTTGGGCCACTGTATTAGGAAAAAGTCCATTTGTGGATATTTTAGTGTTATGCTTTGTATTGTATATATTCCCTGTAAAGTTACATCACAAAAATGTGTATACGTCGAATATATTTTGTTTGTAGAGAAAACATTCTCAGTTTTAGCAAGAATTACAATTTACATATTCAAAAGAAAGTTTTGTCATCTGGAGAGATATCTAAATAACAGATCAATTATAACAAAGGATGCATCTTATTTATTTCAAAGTAGTTTTATAACTGAATAATGTGATCCCTTCATCATAAAACATCTATCACAAATTTATATTTCAAATGATCTTAAGTAACTCCTCTCCATGGCAATATCAATAGTAATAAGTGAATTAAATCTGTTCAATATAGAAGCTTAGTTTTACAAATAGAATGAATAAGATAAAGATACTGCAACTACTATTTTTCTTCATTTGATGCTAAGAATTCTGTCATTGTATTAAATTTAAAAGCTGTATTAGCATGTGTCTATTTCATTGTTTTGCCTAAAGCTTCTTCTGTTAATGTTAGATCAACCTCATGAATTTCAGTGTGTAGATTTATTCTATTGGACAACACACAAAAATATGTACATTTTAAAATCATCAGTGATACATGTGATATTTTTCATATTTTCTTTACCTTTTATGTCATCTTTAGTTAAATATTTGATCTTAAAAAATGATTGCCTTCCTTACTTGGGGTGGTAACACAGTGAAAGGGCCTTTAAATACAGTGTATATTGTTTAGTGCAAAGAATGATAATTCTTTGCCAAATGTGTATATATGACATTTAGTTGTGGCTAACCTCTTTTTTGAGTCAAGAAAGAATACTTGCTTGTCCACAGATCATTTTTCTTGACATTGTCTTGATGCTTGTCTATATTATATATTCTGTAAACACAAACTCTATGAGAATCACTTAATGAGAGTAAGTATAGAATGGACAGAAGAATAAAACCCTAAGGCATTTGAGAGCTCATATGCATGAATATTCTGCTATAGGTAAATGATGTTAGACAAATTCCAGCAAAATACTTTGTTTTCGTTCTTGAAAATAGAACAATAAAAGCAACAGTAGTGTTTTTTTATTAGTGTGGTAATTTGCTTATATAATTTATTCTCTAAATGTCATTTGATTTTGTTTGTAACCCAATGAAAGAAGTAGTTTAGGCAAAAAAAAATTCATACCTTTGACATAGAAAACTGAGACTTCAAAGGTGATAAATCTTGACACAGGGGATACAGTTTCTGAAAAGTTCTGATAGTATATTTTAGAAATCAAATACAGTTGTTTTTTTTTTTCTCTATTTCCCATTCCATCTACCATTTCATTGTCATTTTTTTTAAAATGTCTCAAGTGTTTTATAATAACCTAAATATATTTTAATGGACCAAATTTTGACTTAATAAAAATTACATGAGGAAAATTATACACGATTATCACAGATAATCAGTCACATATGCCATAAATGGGAATAATCTCTAAAATTCATGCCCCACATAAAGCCAAAGCTCAATCAATGTAAACAAATGCCAGCTTGAGGTTGGCACTTTCTTTGTTAAAAAGGGAGATTAGAAAGCCCCAGAAGGAACCTGAAGACACAGTGGGACCAAACTGAGACCCTTTTATAATGTAATCAACTGCTTTGAAAAAAAGTCAATTTTCTCATAATGCAGCTCACTGTTATTTAAGGCTCTCTGATGTCAATTTATGTGCCTCACCAGTGGTATTTGTTCTACTTTGTGGAAAGAATTTTCACATCATCTCAAGACCACTTCTTAGGCATGTAGAGCTCAGTTTATACAACTGAAACATTTTCTTTTTCTCCTCATGGTCGGGCATTTATGTCCCTTTTCTGGTACACAAAATATGTATTTTTATGTATACAGTGTTAATCATCTTTCATTAACAAAGAGAAATGATTCACTTACTAGAAGATACATAATTTGTACATAACAATATTTAAGATTTTTAGATTGTCTAACACAAGAAAATATATGTGTAATTACAATGCCTGCCTAATATTACATGAAGACTTGAAAGAATGTTACACTTCTACAATCCTTTTCTTTGATTACCTCTGCTTTAGATGGTGCACATAGATTCCTTTAATCAACTATAATTTGTTTAGACTTTGTGCCATCTCGTGTTCTATATATAATTTTATGCAAACATGAAATATACAAATGCACACACAGATGAATAAATCATAAATTTTATTTCAGTGTGTGTGGGTGTGTAAGGCAGTGAGTGTTCATTAATACATTTTAGGAGTTATTTCTCTCCATTTCCCTGAAGCAAGAACATATTGTTTCTCTAGTGTTGTGGGGGCCATTCTAGCTGTCCTATGATAATCCTGTCTTCACATCATTGCAGGACAGGATTGAATAGATGGCAGATGTATACCAATCCATCTTTTTTACATGAAAGTAGGAATGAAATTCATGTTCTCAGGCTTTAACAATGAACACCTGTACCTTTTAACCATCTTGCTGGCCCAGACATTGTGTGTGTGTGTGTGTGTGTGTGTGTGTGTGTGTGTGTGTGCATTTTCCTATATATATATACTCTGTATTCTTGTCCCTTTTCTCTAATCCTCTATTTTCCTACCATACTTACTAGGCTCCCTCTTATCTGCTCAAATTGCTTTCTTCTATTTACTGTTTTTTGGATGTGTTTTGTATCCCACAGACTTAACTAAGGCCACGTGTGTAATCCTGAGTTTGGACTACCACACACTGATGGGTTCATCACTAGGTATAAAGCTGAATATTATGCATACCCTACCACAGAATCTGTTGGTTGCCAATAGATCATCACTATGTGTTATAATCCTGTGAATCCATTCTTTCCAACACCTATTAGATGGACTGCACTTCCGTGCACCCACTGTCAGTATGTGCAGCTGTTCTGAATTTGTAGTTGCTATGGTTTTGGTGTGCTTAGATGATCAACCCCCCCTACATATATACAGACTATCATCTTGCTTTTACATTCTTTAATATCCTTTCTCAGAACTATTTCCTAAATATTAAGAGGTAGTATAAATGTCTTCACTATGACTGAACTCTACTTCATCTTTTTATTTGCAGTATCATGCTTCTATGTGTCTTTGCATTTATTTCTTTAAATTGCAAGTAGAGACTTCTCTATTTAAAGCAAATGGTATTCTTTGTGAGTATTAACAGGTATTTTTAAAGGAGTGGTTTGATGCTGTATCTATTCAGCTAAATATTCATCTTTGGTTCCTTCCAGGCTAAGACCTCCTCAGTCATGTGCTTTGGATGAGATTTACACTTAGGAATTATGCTATAACAGTTGTGCTATCATTATATCAATAAACATATCTTGTGTGGTATGTTGGATTTGTAGATTTTAGAGTTCTTAACTGGATCAAACTGTGGATTTCATTACCCCACCAAAATGTAGCTAAGACCATAATGCACCATAAAACAAGCTAGCAGGAGGAAATTTTGTACTTCTGTTCCACCTTATTTTCTATATGTCTTATTCCAAGGTGTATAGTATTATAATAGTAGGGATGGTATTATTTATTAGTTCTTCTGGGAAATCAAAAGAAATGAATACTGGATATTTTTAATAACAAAATACAGATATTTAGATTCGCTGAGATGATGAACCAAACTCTCTTTGTGTCTTGGATTCCTGAATTTAAACTGTTAAATTTAACACTGACTTTCTGTTTTTAAGGATTGTTTACAAGCTAGCATTATGAGACTCTGATGTCCTTGTTTTACAGATGTTTATAGCCTAGAGTTGGAACATGAGTTTATAGAGTTGGGTAAAGTCTGCTGTAATTTACAGATGTCATATCTCAAGATTAGGTCCTCAGATGAAAGGAAATATCACACATTTTATAAGACTATGTGGGTGGAGATGGTTGGTTCTTCAACTACCTTTGAATGGACATGTCTTTAATAGCCAGACTTCTGTTTTTTTTCAAGTTTCATCTTAGATAAAATAAAAAATATATTTATCTTAGAGGAAATATATAATAAAATATATCTTAGAGGAAAATACTTATTTGTGTCCTAGGGCATTGGATATTATCCGTGGAGTTCTATAACAGGTGGGATGAGCCAAGGTTACACTGTAGAATCTGGTGCCACAGGTATAGAAAAAATGTTGTCTATATATAAGGACTGTTTTATCTGAATTATGACACTACTACCTAACAAGCTTTGCTTCCTTGAACAAGTTACTTAACCACGAAGGTCAATTCCTGATTAGTGAGGTGGGGCTGAACTATGCTTGTTTTATGATTGAATAAGATAAATCCTGTCAAACATTTCATCTAAGTAGAATTGAATATTAATGATTATTACAGGTTTTTCTTTTGCAGTATTTAGATACTCAAAAATGTAAAGCAGAATTGAATCTCTTAAACCAGGCAGCATCTTGCTGGTCTGGTCCTTTAAAGTCCCTGATAGCTATCATTTAATGCAGTGATCACAATGTATATATAAATACTGTTGTAATTTTTGCATATTTTTATGACTGCAGCTTATAAATCCTTATGGCAGAGTCTTTTGTTAATATATTTTTAAGGCCTAGTCAAATACCTAGCATGTGTCAAGCAACAGATCAGTATTTGCAGAATAAATATGCGAGTAAACCAGAGGTATAATTATAATAAGTTACCCACTTAAAAGAATCTTAGAGATATTATAATACCCCATCAAACTGCAAATAACTTGTTTCTCCACAAAGGAGAGTCTAGTTTTATTAAAATGTACTGCTGGTGGGAGGGGGAAGGGACCTTGGATAAGGATATACAAGGATAGAAAGTATGACATCTTTGTTCATAATAATAATAATAATAATAATAATAACTGCTGGTGACTGTGGCTCTTTTAAAGCACAAATGTATCTCAATAAACATTAAGCTGAATGCTAGGAAATTACCAGTAAGAGCTATCTGATCTCAAAATCACTTATAAAACACACATTAAAAAAGCTGTATCTAGTATATATATATATATTCATCACAATTACAGTTTTTTTTTTAAATTTAAGTTTAGATATCTATTTAACTTTTAAATAATGGAAGTGTTTGGGACTGCTTCAGATTTTTTACAGTGTGAATGTTTGTTCACATATCTCAGTTTGTTCTTCTTGCTCTTAAAAAAATAAAATCAACAACCCCAAAACTTTATTTCTCTTGTCTGTGGCACTGAAGCGTGAGAAGTCATCTGAATCATCTGATGTCAGTGTGAGGTCTTCTGCTATGAAATTCAGTGTCTGTTTTGGAATTCAATCATAGCATCTATACTTACTGAGAAGTATACTTTGAGATAGAATCCTGCCAAGTATTTTTACTGAATATCAAGTGGAGCTCCCGGGTTTGCCTTTTAGAAGTCATATTCTTAGAAGAAATTTAAAGAAGTCTGGTAAAAATCTTAGAATTTAAAAAACTCATATATTCCAGGTATGTCATCCCACAAGAAATCAGTTTACTTAGAAATCTCTTTAGGTTATAACATCTGAAACCTCTCTCCTAGTCAATGTAATACTTAGGCACTTTTTTAAAAAAAAATCAAAATACTTCATTTTAAGCTCATACTGCATTTCCCCATTCCTTAATTATGTGTCTTGCTCAGTTTTCTCTGCATGTGGACAAAAATTATTCATCATTATGTGTTATATTACTGCCCCTTTTGTGCCATAAATTCTCAGTCAATTTTTCCTCTGAGTCCTTACTACCTTGTGCATTTTCCCATTCTTGGGTAAACTGGAAATCTTCTCTTTCCACTTATACAACATTTTTCTATAAAGAAAATCACCCTAGCAACTCATTAACTTTAATATAAGAATCACACTACTGATTTATATTTATTTAGAATGTTAAACAGCATGACCCTCAAGATGTTATTTTTATCTTGGGAGATTTAGAATACATTATATGCCATTGTAATTTTCTTCAATATTACATTTGATATTTACTGTTTCATATCTGCTATTTATTTCTTATTTGTTATCCTGTTAAATTACAAAATATCGAGCACACTCTGGAGCATGGGCGGATAAACTCTGCCAGTCACCATACCCACAGCTCCTGCTGAGGGAATTTGCACGGCTACGCACCACCACCTCAAACTGAGTGATGTCAACAACTTCAGGGGTCTCTGAAGGACAGACTCAGACCCTGACCAGAAAGGTGACAGGAGGCACACAAACCCGAGTGCCACGACTGACCAGGAGTCATTTAATCGTGAACAACTGAAGCCATGGGCAAACGTCAGTGCAAAAAATTACATAATAATACAAAGGACAACATGGTAACTGCAGAAGAGAGTGGAGATCTTACAAGTACAAGACCTGAACTGAGCAATGAAGAGGAAACAGAAGGAAGCAATACCAAAAATTACTTTTCGATGATCATCGAAGCTCTAAAAGAAGATATGAAAAATGCCTTAAAGAAATAGAAGAAAATACAAACAAAAAATTGGAAGACATGAACAAATCTATGAAAGAAACATGCAAGGAACTAAAAGCTGAAATAAAAGCTGAAATGAAAGTTGAAATAAAAGCTGAAATAGAAGCAATTAAAAAAGGCACAAAATGAGGCAAAGATGGAAATAGAAAACCTGAAGAAAAAAGCTGGAACCACAGATACAAGCATAACAAACAGAGTTCAAGAGATGGAAGATAGAATCTCTGAAGTGGAAGACTCAGTAGCTCAAATAGATATATCAGTCAAAGAAAATAGTAAAACTAA
>PVIH01014330.1:0-54297 GCA_004025045.1 Sigmodon hispidus | reverse complement strand
CTTCCCTCCCCAGAGGGAGCACTGAGGGCACAGACTTCCTTCCCTCCCCAGAGGGAGCATTGAGGGCATGGACTCCCCTCCCTTCCCCAGAGGGAGCACTGAGGGCATGGACTCCCTTCCCTCCCCAGAGGGAGCACTGAGGGCACAGACTCCCTTCCCTCCCCAGAGGGAGCACTGAGGGCACAGACTTCCTTCCCTCCCCAGAGGGAGCACTGAGGGCACGGACTCCCCTCCCTTTCCCAGAGGGAGCATAACCAACACACAGGAGAATCAAAGAATAAACCCGCCAATGAACATGCCAAGCCCGTCTTTAGCTTTCAAAACCACACACACACACACACACACACACACACACACACAGAGAGAGAGAGAGAGAGAGAGAGAGAGAGAGAGAGAGAGAGAGACCCCCACACAGACACACATACACACACACACCCCAAAAGTCTCTTTTGTTTAGATAAGCGCTTTAGAAACATGCAAAAGAAGTGACATTTTATTTTCCCAGGAAGTATACAATATATTCTTTTCTTACCAAGTCTGCCTGATGCTTTTTAAATTTTATCATGGAAAATTTCAAAATATATACTAGTAGAAAGGTGGATACTACAAGGCTGAAAGCTCCAGCATGATGAGGAGAGAACATTTCACCAGTCCTGTCTGTCTCTTTTTGTCTTAGTCTGTTTTTTTTTTTTTTTAATACTTTCAAACAAATCCCAGCAGTGTATCATTCTGTCATCAGGTATATTAAGAGGGAGTGTCTTTTAAATACAAGAGTGTGCAAATGAAGGAAGGGTGCTTCAGCCTTGCTGCACCTTCCTCTGGGCCTGGCCTGTGCCACTAGCACATCCCTTTTCTTCTACTTGAAAACTTTATCATTGAGAATGCATGATTATATCAGTGTGCCACCTGTATATACACAAGAGATAGAAGAAATAGCTTCTTCTAGAAGAGTTCTGGCACCAGGAAAGGGTTCCTCTGCATCAGCCCCCCAATACCTGGGATGGAGAGCTCCGCGGACATGGAGGCTTTCCCTGACCCATTCACAGCCATACACGTGTACACGCCTATGTCATCCTGAGTGACCTCGTGGATTTCCAGGATCTGCATTCCATTCTTCTCTGACATAGACACTCGAGCACTTGGTTGCAATGGGACATTTCCCTATAAGTGGCAAGACGGGAGCTTGGTTACAGGAGTCTTCTCGCTTGACCCAGTTATCCTGCCTCCCACCAGGCCAATGATGGACTCCCACCAGGGCTTGGGTATGCAGCACCCGTTCCATGGCTTCCAGTCACCACAGAGATGGCTAGTCTGTTTGTTTGTTAACTTGACACAAGCTAGAGTCATCTGAGGAGAGGAATCCACCTCAAGAAAGAAAATAGCCCCATCAGACTCTCCTGCAGACAAGTCCGTGGGACAATTTCTTAATTGATGATTGGTGTGGAAGGGCCCGGCCCACCATGGGTCAAGCTGTCCCTGGGAAGGTGGTCCTGGTGTGTATGAAGAAGCAAACTGAGCAACCTAGGAAGAGCAAGGCAGTAATGAGCATTCTGCCATGGCTTCTGCTTCAGCCCGGCTCTAGGTTCCTGCTCAGACTTCTTTGGGTGATAGACTACGATGTGGGAGCATAAGCCAAATACAGTCTTCAAGCTGCCCTTGCTCACAGTATTTGACACAGCAACAGAGACTAAGGACATCACTACTTGAGTATTCAGCCTTGAAGCCTTTGCACACAGGCTTAGAGCCAACATGTGGAAACTGTCTCAAAAGAGCTGCATTGCTTTGAAGGCTGTGGGGTATGGGAAGGCATTCTGTATTGCTCACTTCAGTGTATCACTGTAGTGGGATTCAGGCGATATTGAGGCACAGCTTTGGAGTCTCAGGACCCTGAATGGGGCGTGGCCAGCCGCCACTGAGAACCCCATCGCACACTGCTGTGCCTTTCTGTTTGTTCCTGTATTCTCGGGGATAAGATTGGCACCATCACTGCATGAGACAGCTCCACTCGCCAAAAATTACCTTAAAGTTCAATTTATATCCAGGAGTGTTTAAATATCCCCTTGATAAATATTAATCCTTTATATAATCAATTGTCAATAAAAAGTTCTACAATATCTGGCACCAACAAAATCATTTTTGAGAAGCTAAGCAAGAACAAACAAATCCAGATCATAAGACTAGGCCAAGGCAAAACTTGTATTACATATCTCCCCTGTCCCCCCTTTTTTTTCTGAGGATGAGTTTAGAAAAATCAAGATGTAGGTAAAAGAAATCCTACCACTCATGTTACTCAAGAGTTTCTTCTTTGGAAAACACTCTATTCTGTTTTTGGCCCACCTGCTCCTGACATCTTTCAATGTCCTGCACCACCCTCTCCTCTGCCTCTCTTCACTTTGCCAAATTCTGAATTGCTTGTAAAGCCCTTCCACATGGAGTGTCCCGTGTGGAATGTCGAGACATTACTCCCACCTCAAAGATAAGGAGACCGAGTTCCAAGAGATTAGGTGACTTTTCTAGCAAAGCTGTTGCCTGAGAACTGGCTCCCCAATTCGCTTCCTTCCCTTGAGATGCCTGCTGTCTTTACACAAGGGCTTTATGTTGCTTTGTGAGTGTGAGGATAAGAGGAACATTGTAACAGCAGGAGAACAATGGGGTAGAGATGTCACTATCAGAGCCCCGGGGTTGAAATAGAAGGAAACAATTAGAAAGTTGGATTCCCACTAATCCCAGGGTTTTGAGATCTCTGGCTTCCTGACCAGGGTCAAGTCTGGACAGACAAAACCTCACCTTGAGCCAGGTGACCTGTGGTGGAGGCCGGCCAGTGATCTTGCATGAGAATCGCCCCATCTGGCCTTCTTTGACCACTGCTCGGCCCAACTTGGTGGCAAACTTTGGTGGGCACTCGCCCCAGATGCTGGGACGAGTCTCCCCTGCTGAAGATGAAAATCTGTCTCCAGAAAGAAATCAAGAGAGAATCCAGACTTAGGCAAGGTAGCAATTGAGTTCTTCTACTTCTTCCGAAGTCACTAACATTGCAGTCAGAAGTCACTTCAGGGTTTCCCCAACTCTATGCCTTAAACACTTTCTTTTGTCTTGGAAAAATCAGTGGTGCCAGAACATATCACCTCTACCACGTGGACATGCAACTGTGGCATCTACTAGTCTCCCTTAAAGTGAGTTCTACTGTGCTCTGGCCCAAAGCCTGTATTTTGGACACTAGACCAAGGGCATGCTGGCTATATGCAACTTCCAAGGCTGATGCATGGAAACCTCCAGCAAGACCCTCTGCTTTGGCCCAGTATCCTGTCTAGATGCAGAGGCTCCAGGAGATGGAGCTACAAAACAGAGGAAGCTCCCGGAAGAGAAAGCGGAAGCTCTCACACATCCAGGAACATCTGTGTTGAATGTCCCGTTGCTGAGTAATAAGCTTGGGTTCAGCCATTGAGATCTGGGGCTCGTCTGTGACAGCAGTTATTGTTAATGCTTCTTCTAAGTTTACTCATTTGAATTTTGCATCCATTATCATCTTGATTGTTAAAATCCTCTGAAGAACACAGACACATTCTTTTACTTCCTTAGTATTTAGTAGCTTGGCCAAAGGTGCTACCCACAGAGGCTGCCTGGTCATTAGATGCTGAGGGAATGATATACAATGTTCCATAAGAATACACAAAATGTATGCACTAGACCTGTGCTAGTCAAGTCAGCAGGAAAAGCCAACCCAACCCTATTCTGGTTTGAACATTCCAGAACTTACCCTGAGGTTTTGGAAACAATAGGCTGACCATGCTTCTTCATAAAATTCCCTGCAAACAACAAACAGAGAGAAGGCTGAAGAGTCAGGGCCAGGTTGCATCCATCAATGCTGGCAATGAGTTGTGTAGATTCCAGAACAGGAGAAGGTGGGGCAATGGTGGTAGGAGTGACCCTTGATGAGCACATGCTGACTCACTGTGGGCATTGGGTTAGTGCCTCACAAACACCAGAACGGAGATCCCTTGTAATAACTGTATATAGTGAATCTGGTAATATGGTATTTCTCTATCTTTTAATCTTTTAAAAAAAGCTATTGTTATTTTGCGTTCATGAGTTGCCTGAGTGCATATTTGCATACACCAAGTGCATGCCTGGGGTCTGTGGAAGCCAGATGAGGGTGCTGGACCTCCTAGAGTTAGAGTTACAGATGGTTGAGTCACCACTGCCATGAAGGTGCTAGGAACTGAACGTGAGACCTCTGTAAGAACAGCAAGTACTCTTAAATGCTGAGCCATTTCCACAGCCCTATTCTATATTTTTCCCCAAGGGGTAAGAAAAATAAAATCAGAGAAGCCACATGTGTAAAGTCATAGAACCTAGAACAGTATAGGAATTCATCAGCTTTTTTCAACTGAATTTCAACAGTTCGGTTCACTCATTCATCTCCCAAATTCTGGAATATTCCACCTCTCTGCTCAGTTGTCAGGTATTGCTATCAACTTTCTATTGTTAGTGCTAGCTATAGAGATCCAGGACCTTTCTGGAACATAATCCAGTTTATACAAAGGAAGGAGATTCCCATGTACATCTATTACCATACCTATTCATGATGGATATAGTCAAGACTCCACTCTTCTACAGAAGGCTGTGTTTGCAAATAGCAACAAGCAGAAATGCAACAGAGACGAGTCACCATGAAGCCACACCTCCCTGCATCAGCACCACTGCCCCATGCAGCAATGTCAGTCCTTGGCAAGGTGCTACTAGTCTGGGTACCACCAGTTCTAGCTGAGAAGTTAATACATAGTCAGTGCCACTGAGTCTGGGTGAGCTCTGACATATCAAGTAAGAAACAGTTAAACAGCAAGCCTAGGGAGACCAGGTGGGGTGCCCTTTATCCAGCTGCTGCAGCTGGGGAGGGAATGTACAATGTGGTCAGGAAATAACCATGCAGTAACATAATTACACAACAGTGTTGTTTTTGAGTTAGGACAAGGAGGAGAAAAGGGCATTTTTGAGATAGCCATCACGCTGGAAGTTGTTCTCTTTCTACCACAAGCTGTGACTGTGTATAAAGGCCTCCCTAAGGCCCACATGGAAGGCTCAGTCATTCTTACAAGAGCAAGCAAGCATTTGTGTGGGGAATTTATAGGGTATTTATAGGAAAATGGTGGATTTCCTTATACTCTCTCACCATTTACATGACAGCATAGGAATAAACCCAAGGGTAAAGGCATCGGGAAATTTCAACAGAGCGTCAGTTGTGAAACCATGGGTCAGTAATCACTGTTGATGCATTTTTGCTCAGTGGGACCACACAGAGAGCAGACTCTGACATCACATTCTCTAGTCAAGGTGAAAAGAAACTGCAAGATGATCAAAGGAGAAACAAGTTTTGAGAGGACCCAACAGATGTGTACAGTGAAGAGGCTGGGCCTCATCTATGCTGTTGAAAGAAGTACAAATAGAAAAGCATTATTAATAGCAGTGGTTTAGGGAGTGCTCAATAATTTTAGCTATATTTTTACTCTCAGTAATATTAGCAATATTCTTAAAAGTTTATAAATATAACTGTTTAAAAAGGAAACACAATGTAGTCACCCCTTTCACTGAAAATGAGCAAGAGAAAATGAAATTTGGCATCCAGAGAGGGTGTCAGAGCTTCTTGTGCATGCTCCATCCAACAGCATCCACATGCCAGGCTGCTAAGATCGATATACTATACTTGGAAGTGTGACCGTATCTGATCTTCTGTATAAATGGATAAACAAATATGGTTTATTCATGAGATGAAATATTATTCAGGGGCTTGAGAGATGGCTCAGAGGTTAAGAGCACTGACTGTTCCTCTAGAGGTCCTGAGTTCAATTCCCAGCAACCACATGGTGGCTCACAACCATCTATAATGAGATTTGGTACCCTCTTCTGCATACTGTATACATAATAAATAAATAAATAAATAAATAGACAAACAAACAGATAGATAGATAAATAGATAAATCTTTTTTAAAAAGGCATATTATTCAGCCATAAAAAGGAATGAAATGACTCACTGCAGCATGAAGGAACATTGAAAAGTATGGAAAATAAAGGAAATATCACAAAGAGCACATACTTTACAGTTTCATTTCTAAGAAATGTTATGAACAGACAAATCCACAGAGAAAAGACAGTGTTAGGCAGCTGCCAGGGCCATGAGGAGGAGACAAATTGGTAGGTATGGGATTGCCATTTGTGGTAATGATAAAGTTCTAGAACTAGGTGGTAATAGTAGCTGTGCAAGCTGGAGTATACTAATGACACAGGAGGACCCCAGGGCACACTGTACAAGCTGGGGGTGTACTAATGACACAGGAGGACCCCAGGGAACACTGTACAAGCTGGGGGTGTACTAATGACACAGGAGGACCCCAGGGAACACTGTACAAGCTGGGGGTGTACTGATGACACAGGAGGACCCCAGGGCACACTGTACAAGCTGGGGGTGTACTGATGACACAGGAGGACCCCAGGGCACTCTGTGCAAGCTGGGGGTGTGCTGATGATACAGGAGGACCCCAGGGCACACTGTGCAAGCTGAGGTATACTGATGATCACTTTAGGGCACACTTTGGTGAAAAGAATTAGGTGGGTAAATATCACATGCTTTTTACCACAATAAAAAATTAGATTGATATATTTTTTTTAATGTAGGGGCTTAACATCTTAATCCAAAGGCTAAAATTCCTTTAAAAAGCAAAACAAGTAAAAATATGGCATTTTTCAATAGAATAACAAAATGTTTACAGGTGCTTCTCTGTCAGAGCAGGGGCAATTTGCAGTATGATTTAAGAGCAATGCACAAATGAGCTGGATCTGAGGAATGCTCATGTCAACATGAGTTAATACCAGAGAGCTTACAACACAACAAAAAGAACCGGAGCCAAGAAAACGAACAGCGTCTCTTCGGGGGTGGGGGAGAATTCAAACTGCAGTCAGATAAGGCAAAACTAATTATGCAAAAGTATGAAAAGCTGGCAGTCTAGTAAGACAATGATTGAAAAAAAATGTGTGGAAAGGAGATTAAGGTAGAATGCCAGAAATGGAGGAGCAAATAAGAGAACTGGTGAGCACTGGAGCAATTTGTGAGGAAGAGACCAAGACACTGAAAGTATTCTAACTACTCATCTTAGCTGTTTCAAGGACAAGATAAAGGAAATCTGCTAGGTCTGAGGAGTGAAAAGTTCAACAGAGGAGGACTAAGAGCAAACTGGTGCTTTTCAACAAACAATGTAAGAAGACTGGATGGGGCAGAACACTGGGATCCAAAAGCAAATAGTGTCCTCAAGATGGTAAGGAGGAGTGAAACTTCCCCAAGTGTGTGGCAACACCATCCATCACTCAAACAGGATGCCCAGCACCAAGAGACATGATAAATAGTCATGCCAGGGCAATAGGAACAAACCCCGCCTGTTGCAGGTGAACCAGAAATAGCCAACCTACTTAGCCATCTTCAAAGTATTTTCCACAGAATGCTTTGTAAGCTTAAAGTAGTACTTCTTCACTCTATTAGGACAAATCCCACCTTCATAATGTGCATTTAGTCATGCCTGGGCCACCCTGAATGGAAGTTCACGGCTAATTGGCCCTGTACATGGTTCCAGAAATTCATGTAAATCCTTAATTAAAGCAAGGTGACAACACAGAGCGTAGACATAATCTTCTGTATCGCAGTATGTAATTGTGCTGCTGAAACATGCTGGAGGATAATGAGGTGATCAGATGTTTGCAGAACTTGTAAAGTATGCTTGGGTTTTAAAAATGAATGAGCAAAAATCATACCATCCAGCAGTACAGAAAAAGGAGGATGAGGTGGATAAGACAGTAAAATCGTTTTAGACTAAAAGAGCAGATATGTTATATAAAAAAAAGAAAGCATAAATGGCCTTAAAGGGCCAAGCAGTGGTGGCACAAGCCTTTAATCCTGGCGCTTGAGAGGCAGAAGCAGAAGGATCTCTGTGAGTTTGAGGCCAGCCTGGTCTACAAAGTGAGTTCCTGGAGTCAGAGCTGTTACACAGAGAAACCTTGCCCTGAAAAACAAAAACAAACAAACACAAAGGGTCTTTGAAAGGTAATTTAGCAAGATAAGTTAAGGCTGACTATGTGGAAAGAAGTGGAAAAGGCCTCATGTGTGTAGTGAGTTTTTGTCTCCTCTTAGGCCTGAAGTCTAAGCTGCCTCTCCAAAGGCCAAAACAGCTTCTTTATTAACCAATAATAATAAATATATTCAGAATGTACAAAAAGACACCCCACAACCCAAGTGTGATGTCAGAACAATTCTGTTTTATGCTACAGAATCGAGTAGTAACAGATTATTGCAGAAACCTTATCTATGTCTTAAACTCCCACCATGCCTTGCAGCACACCCTCCGTGAGAGATGTAAAGGAAGGAAAGTAACCTGTCAAGCCACAGATTTGCCATGGCAACCACAACTTTGAAAGTCAGGTGAGCAGACAGAAAAACTATTGAGACATCAGTATCTCACATGTCTCCTTAATTTAATACTACTCTGTTCCAGTTCTGCCGAGTTTCAGGTCCTCTCTGGTCTATATGCTATGTCTGTAAGCACATGTACGGATAATACTTATACGTATGTACATGTGTACATGGCTATATCTCACTTAGTAGAAAATGTGCACAAAATAAATTCTGCAATAACTTTTAAGCTATAACTTTGAGACTTCTCTCTACATGCTTGTCATTTCTTAAATTATTTAGCTGGCTTTCACAATTTAAAAAATTCTGGGTCTTAGTAAGGACCACAGAACCACTGGCTTAAATGTTGAGTATTGCTCTAGATTGTAAGAAAGGAGAGGAAGACCCATGCCATGAATCACATACTGTATTCCCGGTGCTCTCCCACTAAAGTCCACAAGCATCCCTGACTACTGTGAAGAGAAAAGGGCCCTCATGAATGCCGTATCCTCTCCCCTAGGAAATGTGGTGCTGTTCCAACTTGGAACCAGTGGCTTAGTGCTGAAGAAATTGCTGGGATTTGATTGACTGGCTGCTCACACTTGCTTGATACTTAAGAAAAGGGGAGTGGGAGTGTGTGAGACTAGAGGGTGGTAAATTGTTCTATGCAGATGTTTTTGCAGCAATATGGTCTCTTCTGTTCTCTGTGAAGCACTCTGCCTTTCTCCTGAAGCCTGGAGCAGAGTGAGTAGGAGAGTACCTACCTGGCTCCCAAGGTCAGGCCTCTCCATGAGAGCTCTAGGCACCCCGAGAGAGCTGGAAGACCTGTGGCCTGGAGACATTAATGAGAGTCATATCACATCCACAGGGAGGGCCTCGCTGACAGTGAATCACATAAGGGTTCAAGGGAGAGGCTGCTAAAATCTGGTGTGCATTTGTATAGGTATTTTAAATGGAGGTGTGGACACTGGAGTGGAGATGGGAGCAAGGAAGCCCATCGGGAATTTTCTCCCCAGGTAAGGGCCACAGTGGCAGTCTAGACCTGGGTGGTGGCACTGGGAATGAAAAGGACAGAACTGTGTAGGAGGTGACACAGCAGGACCTGGTGACACCTGAGATAAGAATAGGGAGTATTTGGGAATGACTGAGGTTGCCCAGCTGCCCCACTTTAAGGAGATATAGATTGTCACATGTCAGTTTCAATAGCCTTCATGGTCCCTTGAATGTCTTAACTATAAATACTGAAGTGTCTCTGCTGAGGGATTCCTGCTGTGATATAAACTGAGCTTTATCTGCACAACTATCCATGCTGCAGTCTCTTCCTGGTTGTAGACTACTCTTGCTGGTACATACACACACACATTGTTGTCAATAGAGGGTACATGCACCTATGGAGGCCAAAAGTCACCTACAGAAGCAGTCATTTCAAGCATCCTGTTTGAAATAAAACACTGAACTATTCTTCCTCAAGGGATTGGAATAAAATACACACTTCTTAGAAGAAAAACTATTTTCTTTTCATTTGTGGATGGACACGGAATTCAGGGGGTAGCTGCGCGGAGCTTTGTACTGGAAGGGGAACTAGCTAAATAATTCCTCCAGGTGATTTCTTCAAATAAAAATTTTAAGTAATGTGTCTGGATGTTTTGGCCTGCATGTGCACCTGTGTGGGCAGTGTCTTAGCAGGCCAGAAGCCGGTGTCACAGCCTCCTTGAAATGCAGTTTCAGATAGTTCTGACCCTCCATGCGGGTGCTGGAAATCAACCCCGGTCCTCCAGAAGAGCAGTCAGTGCTCTCAACCCCTGAGCCATCTCTCCACCTGCAGCAAGTGATTTCTTAATTATCATCTACAGTTGCTTTGAAACTGTAGAGACTCAGCAGAAGAAAAATAGCATTTCTTTTAGAGTCATCATTTAGAGGCCAGGACCCTATTTTAGCATCTTCTTTCTCTAGTGCTTCCTACTATGACTTTCCAAATAACAGGAAGCCAAGGAACAGGAATTCTCTTGTATACCCAAATCATAAGAGCTAATCTCACCACCTTACCAGAAGGCCATTAAAGATGTGCATATAATCCAAGGCACTACCCTTATGGTGTGATGTGGTATTAGCCATTTTATAGTCACCTCTTATGCAAGTGTCAAGCTAGGGCCATCACTGGCAAAGACAGCACATGGGAGTTTTTTTTTTTTTTTTTTTCAGCAGATATCTAGAGCAACTCATTTTGGGGTTGTGGAGGGATCATGAAAGATAGTGGTAATCAAAGACAAATAAAATACTTGAAAGAAAAAAGGAAACTTGACAGCTCATCTTGCCTGTTAACTTGACCTCATCTTAAATCAACAAAAACTGAACTGCTTGGGATCCCTGTGAGGAATCTTCTTAATTAGATGATTTGAAGATGGAAGTCCAGCTTAAACCTGGGAAGCATCTTCTAGTGGCAGCCCAGATAAAAGGATGTGGAAGAAGAACTTTTGCTTTTGCCTGCTTGCCCCCATTCCCATGGAAACGCTCATCTAGTCTGTTGTTGAAGCATTCTTTGCCAGTATTCGAACCAACTTTGGGATTCCACCAGAGACTGAAGACCAGCAGCCCTTGGAATCTTGCAGGGACTCCAGCATCATACTGAGACTACTGGATTCATAACCTGAACCACTGCTGGATCCTCAGACTCTCCTTTGCAGCACTGAGACAGTCATTGCTGGGTTACAAAGATGGAATGCTGTAAGCCAATCTAATAAAATTTCCACTTAGTAATCCATGCATTATTAAGAAAGTCATTGTCTTGTGAGGAGTTCTCTTGCTCCTTATGCTTCTGTGCAAGTCTGCATTTTCAACATAATGAATAAAAGAGCAGAGAGGACTATGGGAAGCAGGGGAAAACCCAAGCCCATAGGAGGACAAGGTTAAGAATGGAGGACTAGGATGCAGGAGAATGAAGGGGAACAGGGACTGAGGAGATGCCTCAGGGGCTAAGTTCCCCAGCACCCATATCAGGTGGTTCTGTGTCTGCCACTCCAGGGAGTCTGGTATGTTCCCCTCTGGCTTCTGTGAGCACTGCACTCAAATTAAAATTAAAATAGAACTTTAAAAATAATGGAAGTGCCACGGTAAGATTGAAGTAGGGCTACCACAGGGGTGGGCTGGGAGCTGTATCCTGGAGGGGAGAAGAAAGAGCGGCAGAGGAAGGTGAAATGGACCAGGGGAAGAAATCAGGGTAAAGGAGGTTTAGAAGTCAGCCTTTTAGAAGAGAGTGAGCAAGTCCTTTGTCACTGAATTCAGCTGTGTATTCAGCACGGCTTCTGACAAGACAGTCTCAATACTTAGCCATCTCACAGCAGACAGACCAATGGAACAGAAAGTAAAGTCTCCGTTGTACCTACATCCATACTGTAAATTTAATGAGAGAGGGAAGGACAAAGACTCAGGAGCATTTCAGGATTCTGCATGGATTAAAAAATAGGGCACATCCCCCTAAAAAAAGAAATTCCACTGGGGCGTCTGATAGATTAGAATGTGTTTATAAAGGGTATAATTGAGAAATATATAAATAGACCTTTCAGAAGAGTGGGAAACTTACGTTGGGGGTGGGGAGAAAACACAGCAGTCATCTTACAGGAACAAGATTATTAAAACTCAGCCAAGACTAACAGACATGTAAAATATATAGTGCCACGAGCCCAATCCAATGTGAAGATAAAAGTGTTCTGACAGTTCCTTGAAAAGGGACAGAGGCTCAAAAAGTGGGGCAGTTACCATAAATTTAAAATACCCAAGAGTGTGGTGCCTAGGAGCTGGGCCAACGTTCACCAGGGCCACTTCCTGAACTTCTATGACAAAAGGTTACCCCCCCCTTTCTGCCTGACATCCTAGGTGTCTTTAGAATGGCCTTCTCTTCTCTCATGGTCATGAGTTGTGATCTGCACAACAGGAGTGTCAGGGATGTGCAGAGAGCCTAAGTACTACTAGGGAGCAGGGATGAGGGGAAGTGGGAGCTAGGGAGGAATGGCCAGAAGGCCAGGCTGGAAGAAGAGCCAGTTGAAATTTCCAGGAGCCCTGCAGGTGATTTTTGTTTTTGAGATAGAATTTTAAGAGGTAGCACAGACTGGCCTTGAACATAGCCTTAGTCTCCCATAGGCTGGGACTAACAGGTATGTGCCATGGGATTATGTCTCAATTATACCCTTTATAAACACAGGCCAGCAAATGCAGAGGAAACAAGACCAGAAGGCTGCTCTGAGGAAAGGTACTAAACCACTTGGCTAATCATGGGTTAGTTTACAATTGAGAAGTTAGCAAGTTATATGCCTGAGCCATAGACCAATCAGCATAAAATTAATATAAGCTTCTGTGTGATTATTTAGAGTTAAGTGGCAGCGAGGTTGTGAGCAGGTCCAAACCTTGGGGCTAGGCTGTAATATCTGGGCCAAAAACTAATTATTACAGGTATCCACCCCTATGCCCGACTCTAGGTGAAACATCCTCCATGTAAGTTGAACTCCTCCAAGAATGGCCTGTAGGCAGTGGTAGGGTGACACCTAGGAGTGGGTGAACTTCAGATATTCATGTCCTGTACCAGATCCGTCAGTCAACATAGGTATGTGACAAAACTCCCCATGGAGGCATGTGTGTGTACATTTGCACTAACCTATCCAGGCACACTACTGAGAGCATTAGGAGTTTGTATCCCACCTGGGCCTACAATGTAAACAAATTGGGTATAATGAATTAAATAAAATATTTTATTAAAATAATTCTCACTTAATTTTTAAAACGCAGCTCTAGCAAACCTTAAGATGACATGTATTGCTCATACTATGTCACTATTGGATGGTGATTGGAGAACAGGACTGTGGACCCTCTACTAGGAAGAAGATTCCCCAGGATAAGATTCTTTGCTCTGCTCTCAACCTCAACAACCTAGAGGCACTCAGAGCATGGTTGCCTCCCCCACAAGGCTCTAAGTAACTGTGTGGTCCTGCCCTAAGCACCTGTTCTAATGTTCCTTGGCCCTAATTGCCAAACTAGAAGTCAGGCAAGGAAGCTTTCTTTCTTTTTCTTTTTCTTCCTTCCTTCCTTCCTTCTTTTTTACAGACTTCCCTCTGAAAGTATTCTAAGGATGTTAGCAGCAGCTCAGATAAACCCTGAGCACCACCTTCTGATGAGCCAGGGGCTGCCTTCTACCTTAAAGGGAAGGAAATAAGGCCCAGAAAGGTTCATTTTCTCATAGTTAGAACTCAGTAGAGCTAAAATCCAACCAAGGCATTTGACCCTCTGCTCACTGAGTAACACAAACTCTTAAATGACCACTAAGGTTAAAAGTTCCGACTTTCAATTTCAGGGTCTCTGCACTGTCTAGGGAAGAAGAGAATTGGAAAGCACAGCACAGAGTTGCAGGGGAGGCCATGGGCTGCTGGAGTCACTTTGTCAATGTTGACACTAGCCTAGCAGGGCTGACAACTTCTCCATGGCAAGGAGTGATGAGTGAATCCTTCTATACCCACGGGACTTGGGGTACCTCAAACACATTGGCTCAAACAAGTGTCTGATGTGGAAGTGGATGTAGACAGGCCTATTCATACACAGAGAGGTTATAGCCATGAGACCACTTTCCCTTTAGAGTTAAAAGCATAATACATCTTAAATGGCTGGGCCAATCTACCCCAGTTAAAACCCAGACAAAGAGGAGGCGTAGAGTCCAGACCGTGAGCCTTGCGTTGACTGCCTCGTCTTCTTGCCTCTTTCCTATCATGACATGAGAAATGTTCCCAGTGGGTTGAGCCACCAGATCCAATTTTCTGAATAGTAGGAACCAAGAAGGTTCATAAATCATCTCAGTTTCTTGTAGACCTGTCTAGCTTTGAACTTGGAGAGATCAATCTGCGTCTGCTTCCAGAGTGCTGAGATTAAAGGCATGTGCCACCACACCTGATTATGTCGGTTTTATATAATGTTACCACATTCCCAGTGTGCCTCAGTCTTCCTTAATACGGATCATAGAAAATAAAGGGCTAACCCAGGCTGCAAGGCTTGGAATTCATATCCGCTTTCTGCAGAAGCCAAGGTCCAGAGGTTTCAAGTCACACGTTAGATTGGCACAAGTTGGGACCTGGACTTTAGACTGTGACTCAGAACTCAGCTCCACTCTTAATTCCAAACAGGAAACCAGAAATGGGAATAGAGAAATTTTTGTTCCATGGCCTCAATTCCAAGTTTAGGCTTTGTGAGCAGTTAGTATAGGGGACAGAATAGCACCAGAAGAGCTTCTGATGAGTTTATCTGGAGACTCTGACCAGGAACCACTTTTTGTCTGGAATGTCCCTGCCACAGGCACTCAAAGGTCATTAAAATGACCAAGTCAGTTAGTTAGAGAATTTATGAAAAGCATCCAAACTATGCGCACTCTGTTCCATGGAACTTGTGTGCCCTGCAACTGTGGGGGAGAGCGGGGGAGAGAGATGAAGGAATGGCCACTGGCCCTCCTCATTCCCCCTAGAACCTTCCAAGGCTACCATCACCATTTATCTAGATTGCTAGCACATAGTGTCTCCTACAAATGAGGTTAGGAGAACAGTCTTCGGTAGACAGAAAAAGAATATTTGGCTGCATGGGTTATCAGCTCCCAGAATTTCCAAGGAAGCACGACTTACATCTGAGGGGCTGACAGACCCCTTTGTCCTCCTAGACATCAGACTTCGAGTATCTGCCAATGATCTGACATGGAATGCTCAACCCAGTAGAGCAGCCCAGCCTGTCAGGACACCAGTGACAAAACCCCCAGGATTATTTATAGTCCAATGCTTCTCCCAGACACTTTTAAGTTAGTAGAAAATGTTTTAACCACAGAAGTAGGGGGAAAGACAACTGATCACTATTACTTAATAGTATCCTTTTCTCAGTTCCATATATTTTTTAGAGTGAGCACTATTGTTCCATGGTGATGCTCATGATGGGTTACTTCTATTCATTACCCTAAACACTTGGTACCGTCCTGTGCAGAGAACGTTCCAGATGCTGGAGAAACAGTAATAGGCAAGATGATGACCCAGTGTCTCAGAGCTGTATAAGGGGTTCTTAGAGGGTGACAAACCTAAATAAAAACTGTGAGGAAGTTGACAAAAAGGAGATTTGGGAGTTGGGGAGTGCTGTTAAAAGAAGGTGTCTCTAAGTTGAGGGCTTTGGGAAGAGGCCTGAAGAACATGAGTGCAATCTGGGTAAAATATCAGGGCAAGAGCTCTTGTTTGGGCAAGGAACAAGGTGAAATCTCTAAGGTCTTGTCAAGGAAGAGCAAGGCTTGGCCACAGGGGGTGATGGGTGAGGAGAATGGGAGATGGGCCTGCGTGAGACCAGGTATCCCTTTGGAAAGTCACCGTAAGAGCCTGCTTTTGATTTCTTTTTAGTCTTGATGTGATGTAAGTCATGGCAAGGCTGGAATGTGAGCTTGATATGAGTCCTAAGTCCCAAGCTGTGTGTGGCTTCTCTTGTAAAGCCCTTCATCTTTGAGAGAGGTCAGAAGTGCAGAGCAGATGCTGGACCTGGCATCTCAGCTCCCACTGCGGAGCTGTCCCTGGGACTCACCTTCCACAGTCAGCTCCACCGTCACCTGGCGGCCACCACTGCCATTGCTGGCTTCACAGGTGTACTTTCCGTTGTCTTCCTCACAGACAGTGTGAATCACAAGGCTGAAAGTACCCCGCACTCCACAGTCCAGCAGGAAGCGGCCCCCGTTGGTGATGGCTTGCCCATTTCTATGCCATGTCACCTGGGGTTCTGGGTAGCCCCGAACCTACAAGAAAAAGAAACTGTAAGGGCTTCTGTTTCACACATGTTCACTATGTGCCTTAGGGTTCACAGTTCATGGTTCCTATGCAATACACACTAGGATGCAAGACTAGCACAAAATAAATAAACTAATTAAAAGTTCTCAATATTTTTAGCACTGTGACGCACACTTGTAATAGCAGCACTTGGGAGGTAGATGCGGAAAGATCCGGAGTTGAAGGTGATTCCAGCCACACAGGAAGTTCAACTGTGGGCTGTGTGAGACCCTATATGAATTCTGCTTCATCAAAAACAAACAAAGAACTCCCCCAACACAAAACCTTCAATATCGAAATATATTGATTGCATGATGGAAAGGTCATATATTTTATATTTTGGCAATAAATCATTAAGATGTATTAAGATGGATTTCAACTTGTTTCTGTCTATAGTTTTCCTGTAGCTACTGGGTAAGATAGCCCTGACCCCCTTGGACACATGTATGCAGTACACATGCACGCACGCACGCATGCATGCACGCTTTGCATTCTCAGGTCTGCTCTGCACCAGCTCTCTGTCTCTAGCAATAATTACAACTGTGCATGAGTGCTACATATTCAGTACTTTTCCAAGCCTCAGAGCCCCTTATTCAGAAAGTAGAGCTCCCCTAAAAGGGTGAAATGAGGAGATAAACTCCATCTAAGAACTATCTTTGAGGGGTCAGAGAGATGGCTCAGTAGTTAAAAGCATGTGTTGCCAGCCATCTGAGGAGATCACTCCCATGTCAGAAACAGAAACTCAACAGACTGCTTGGAATGGACCTATCTTAAGAAGAATAGTGCTTAACCAGTTCACCCATGCTCAGTGAGGACCCAGAATGGGGAAACTGCACTGGAAAACGCACAAAGACAGCATGGAAGCCTCCTGGAAAGGAAGTTGTTTCTACAACAGAGTATGGTAGGGACAGTATCCATGCAGCCATTCCAAGGCAAGAAAAAGTGGCCTTGGGTAAAATGGAACCAAAAATTTCAGTATGATCCCTCTACACTCCATAGTCCTCCTTCTTCCTTGAAAGATCAATGATATATGGGATGAGGGGTAATATCTGCCCAAACTCCTAGGTACCCACATACAGCTCCCTCCCTAAGGAGGAAGAGGAGGAGGAGAACACTGTTTCAGCAGCAAGAGATGTCTTTCTTTTCTTTTATGATGCAGAGGATCCATCCCAACCTCACAGCTGCACTTGGCTAAATCTCCTGAGCTTTCTGTTCCTGACATCTTCAGACCAAGTCTGACGATCTAGGTTACAGATCTGTGTTCCTAAGGAAGAAATCTTTGACTTTAAGTTGAAAAGCCCAAAGCCAACAATCCTTCTTTGGTTAATTCATATAACCATCCCTTCAGCAGCAGTTTATAAATCTCCTATGATCCACCTCTCCAGCCTGCTGATGTAGTCAGGTTTCAATGGAAAAGAAAAAAAAAAGCTCACATCAGCATTTTTTATTTGTAGTTCCCATAAACAAACAAAAGTTCGTTTCCTAAAAATCTAAACTATCCTCACAACAGAGATAGATTACTCAAGAGGAAATGCTTCAGTTCTTCAATTGTCTCCTTCAAAACATGTCAGCAGTTTGCGGCTGTCATGGTCTCATGACATTATTGGATTGACTATTTTCATCTTAGATTGACAGGGTGAGGGAGGCCACACCTACCTGGGGATATGAACCCTTACCACTGACATTCATAGTCAAGTGTGCCAGTGTATGTCTCTGGGTGATTATGGTTATGGGACACTCCCTTTTCCCTTTTAGTTAACATCTACTTGTGGTATTTCTGCAAATGTCACACACTTATTGTTAAACAGAAGAAGATATAAATGTGTTCCTTTCATTCATGTATCTCTAATGGATTATTACTTGTTGACATGAAAGAGCAATATATATAATTATTATGTATGTTTGAAGATGGCCTACATTGTGATCCCATATAAAATCATAATCACATAGTCTTAATCTTGTCACTGACAAGGAACATTCAGACAGCAAGTATCTTTTTAAATGTTTTTTTTATTTATTTAAAAAGTTTTTTTTTTCCATATCTATGACTCCCTCTTCCTTCCCTCCTCCCAGTCCTCCCTCAACCTCTCCTCACCCTATCCCCCCATCCCTTCCCCAAGGAGGGCAAGGAATCCAAGGTGAGTCTGACATATCCAGTTGAGGTGGGTCTGAGTCTCTCATCCCAGTATTAAGGCTGGGTTAGATGTTCCTCTATAGGGAACGGGCTCTGAAATATCAGTTCATGTACCAGGAATATACTCTGATCCTATTGCCAGAGGCTCCACAAATGACAGCAAGCATCTTATTAAAACAGTCTCTTCATGTTTTCAGAGAGCAAGCAAGGAGGTCCTAGGAAGGCTGGTCACACATGGATTTCAAAACCATGCTTATCTTCTCCTGATGTCTGTTAGGTAGGGCTAGCCCACCCTCCTGAAAATGATCCTGTCAGCTTCAGAGCAAAGGGGCTCAGCTCCACCACCAGGAGAGAAATCATTAACAGCACCTTAGGCTTCCTGGCATTCCAGCAGCTTGTACGCTGGCCCCCTGCAGCAGGCCACTGGAGGCATCAATGATTAACTTGGGACCTTGAGGGTGATCCAGACCTCAGGAACCTGATCCCTTGGTCTTTCTCTCTTTTCTCCTCATTGTCTTGTTTCAAAGATACCTTTGAAATGCTTTGTTAGAATAATTATCCAAAGATTCCTAAATATGCTGAAACTGGCATTATTTCATAAGTCCAAGTGTGCAAACAAGACTTCCATAGCTCCTGGGTCTAGAGTAAAAGCAGAGCCTGTGTGACTTTGCTCAGTCTCAAGGTCTGAATATGAATATTGGTCCTGCCACTGAGAAAGTCACCAAGCATTCCCTAACAGCAAAAAAACCAAAAAACCCTGCCCAATTTAAGGATGTTCCTTTTACCACCAGCCCACTAGGCTGGGGCCCAAATAGGGAAGATGAAAAGTGTTGGTTCACATTTTGGAAATGCATAAATGACTTTCAGTTAAGAAGCTACAGTTGGGATTCTTAGGGATCTTGCAGAGGATGGTGAAAGCCCACAGTGTCGAGTTCTCCATAGAGAAACTTACTTGACTCAGCAACACGAGGGAGGGATCTCAGGTTGGGCTGCTGCTGTAGAATGCTATTCTCCAACCTCACAGCCATCATCTTCATTGTAACAGCTACAAGAAACTGCAAGGGAACCCTGAGATCTGGCTTATCTATTGTTGATATTCCCTCACAGACAGAGGGAATGGCGAGGGTCACTGGATCCGAGCTGCCAGCAACCTGTATGTAATTCTACCCCAACTGCACTTGGCCTTGAGAGTATATAGACTGCCAAAGGTTAATTGAAGGGGACTGCATCTATGCAGCTTTGGGGGAGTCTTCGATGTTGGGGTAAGACTTTCTATTGGTGGGTCACCCATGCTTCTGTAAGTAACTCTCACCTATGCTGTGTACGCAAGCCATACACTCACTGCTTCCCCAAGTTGGACTTCTGTGGAATCATTGGTGGTGGTACCCTACAAGGAAAGGGGTAGGCACTGGTTTATGTCTCCCTGGGGAAAGAACTCCTTCATCAGCTACCCTGTGATGGAGACCTTGACAGCAGCCATGATGCCAAGTGTAGGGTTAGAGAGAGAGAGGATCGGAGTGGGTTTCCCAGCCCTCTCACATGGTGGATGAAGGGACTCATTCAGGACCACAGTTCTAGTCTCCAGTTTCAGAGGTTGTCATTAGACCTCACTGTAAATTCATTAAAAAACAACAAAACAAAACAAAACAAAAATCCCCAAGTCTTACATAACACGAAATGGTGATAATTATCTATTTCTAACAGACCCTCCATCTCTTAAGAGGTGAAAGCAATATCTGCTTCTCAGTTTTAAAATAATCCAAAGGATTCACAAAAGATATGGTCGTGGCAGAGGGCAGTCATCGGATGTCCCCTTGTATTCAGAGTAGGGCAGGGTCAGGGCCTTGTGGTCTCGAGACACTGCAGGAGATTTCAGGTGTAAAAGAGAGAGCAGTGTGATGAGCAGGCTTCAGTGCCTGGTCTCTCTGGGCTGTAATTCCTTCCTATCACTGAAGAGACAATTACCCTTTAGGTATCCAGAGTCCTCCTTTCTCTAAATAGGGTTCTAAGTGGCATCTCACTTATTGCTTGGAGGTTCTTTACTCTCCCCTCCATTTTCCTCTGAGCTCAACCCACAGCCGTATTGTCCTCTAAATCCTCATATGGGAAAAGCAAGTGACCACAGGAGGAATGCTCATGAATGCGAAGAGGCCTGCCCTCACTTTTCACCATAATGAGTTTTTGGAACCGGCCCCAAAGAGGGTCATTCTGAGGAGAATCATATTTTTGCCACAATAACCACACTTAATTGGAGGTTGTGTTCTTGAACAGAAGCCCAGTATCAAATAAATCAGGGGCATAACCAACAACTGTCATAAAAATAAAGATATAGCAGTCATAATCCCTATAATAATTTTAAATAGTAAGACTATGCTCTTGCTCCATAAAATGTCCTCAGAAAACATTATGGCCTCAAAAGGCCTTTAAAGAAAATGGAGCTCCTGACAATATGGCAGACAACAGTGCTATTTCTGGGAATTCTTACCCTGACCTGTGTCACTGTTCATACCTGGTACAATCTTGGAATTCACTCAGTGACTAAAGGGGACCATTCTCTTGGACATCAAACTTTCTGCTTTTTTTTTTTTTAACTTGTTGAGGATTCTCAACCCATTCCTCATTGCCTAGGGCAGACCTTCTCAGCCTGAACCCAGAGCAGGGTCAATATTGCTGACTGCATAGACCCACCCAGACTCTAAACCACACATCTGCCTTCTCTGAGCTTGAAGCGAAGCAAAAAGGGCATGGGTCTTCTGATCCTGGCAGGGCCTGGCCCAGTGCATACACTACAAGTCCATACAGCTGCAGGGCACAGCTGCAGCAGTCTGACTGTCAGCCAGGACTAGGCAGGACGAAAGAACCAAGGTTTTACCCACATCTGGGATGGAGAGAGACCAAAAGGGAGCAGCCAGGATTGGGTGCTGGCCAAAGAGAAACAGATTGCCTGGCAGGATGCTGGGGATCAAGAAGATGTACATACAAAGAACAAACAAATAAACAAAGAATCAGTGAGCCAGACTCATTAGGGGTATTAGTAGGCAGTAACTGATGGGTGCTAGGGATGGCTGAGGCCAGAGGATGAGCCTCACAGAGAGTCTTTCCCATGAGAATTTTCCCCAGGCAGTCAGAACCTGCTGCTGTCTATGGCTCTGTGCTCTGAACTCCCCATTCATGGCATCCTTATCTCCAGTAGCACCTCCCCTCCCCTCTTTTTTAAAAAAGTAAGTTCTCACTTAACTGCCAAGATGGACCTTAAACTCACTCTGTAGCCTAAGCAGGGCTTGAACTTGTGATCTTCCTGCCCCCGCCGCCCAGGTACCTAAGATTATATGTCTGTGCCACCAGGTTCAAGTACCTGCATTCATAATATATGATGTATCCTGTGGTCAAAGACTAGAACAGAGTTGGTGATAACTGGAGGACAGGGCATAAAGCTCGGCATGATGATTCAGGCCCATAATCTCATCATTGAGGAGACTGAAGCAGGAGGATCACAGGTCTGCTGCCAACCTGAGCTACATGGTGAGATCCTGACTTAAGAAAAACAAACAAAAAATTAGAAAATAAGGATGAGGAGCTGAAGAATTGGTGGAAGAAAAGGCAGCCCTGTGTTCCACCTCTGAATATAAGATCCCAGGTAACAAAACATCACCTCCCCACAAAATGGACCACAGATGCTGTGAGCCTAACCTCGTGAGTATATTAGGAGGGTGAGGAGTGAAGGGGAATCCATGGCCAAGGCATGAGCAAGCTTCAGGGCCCTCGTCTGTGTCAGCAGCTGGCAGCCATCCCATGGCAGGCAGGCACTTAATTAAGGCTTAGGATAATCTCCTTGCAGTCCAAAGCCCCAAATGAAAGCATCAGGAAGACATCATAGCTGCTGACTACAGCAATTAGGAAGCCTTATGCTGTGGCTTCTTTCATCCCTGCTCCTCCTGGGGGAACCAGAGGGTAAAAGTGCTGTTATGAACAGTCACCAGAAGGTGATCTTTAACTGGATCAGTGGATGCCACCAAGGACACATGGGACAAACCTCTTCAAGTCCTTGTACTCTGCCACTTCCATTTCATATATATATATATACATACACACACACATATAAATATATATATCTTGTGAGCTAGGACACAGACACCCCCACGCCTCTAAATCTGCAAGTATATGGTCTCCTTTCTCTTTCTCTATGTAGCCCAGGCTATCCCGGTTCTCAGAGATCCAGCTGCCTTGCTTCTCGATTGCTTTTGGACAACACAAGGCAATGTATAGGTTGATGCCCTTGGATAACACTGCAGTTCCTTTAAAGTCTTAAAATAAAAATCCATTCCTTTTTGTCAACAGGTGTAAGTTCCCTATTCTCATTTAATGAGACATCTAAATCCTTGAAAATGCCCAACAAAGGCATTAAAAGTGTACAAGGGAAACTCCCACACGGATAATTCTTAATTCTTCCTAAATCATGCTTTTCATACAACAAATATTCTGAGACTGAACTTCAGCCCCCTTTGGGGGTGACTGGGGGAGAACTCTCCTGGGTAAACTGTCGTTCTGGCCATATTTCCCATCACCAAGGCACTGTCTTTAGCTGACAAGGTGGTCCAGCAGGTCAGCATTCTGTGGTAGTCCTTAAGGTTCTGTTACCAATTTGAGAGAGGCCCTCAGTCACAGAAAATATCACTAAGAAGTATGTGGCCCTGTAGACGTTGAAGAAACCAATGCTTTGGTGTGGTTTGGCTTTGATGTACTCAGGCTCTCCTGCCCACCTTCTCAGGGTCAGCAGCATGTCCTTCCTTAGGGGAACTGTCTCTTCCCCACTTCGAGGGAGTCTGAGGGGAGACCCATCTGTCAGCTTGCCTTCAAACACTGGGCATCCGTACAATCAAAGTCAATTTGTTCTTTTCACTTTGCATCCACTTCTGAATCTTGGGAGGCAAAACTGGCAAGCCTCAACCCTACAACAGTCTCTCTCACCTCTCACTTTCCCTCCAAAAGGGGGAGACACAAAAAATATGAGAGCTCAGATATACAGCAGAGAGAAGCCATGAAGACATTGCCTGGTGGTTTTGGTGGCTTTGGGTCTGCTCAGTTATATAAAGTGATATATTTCCTCTGCTTAACCATTCTGGAACTGGTTTTCTTCACCTGTAAATCCCTACTGCTTCAGGAAGACATATAGGTTCTAGAATCAGACCCAACATACCACGGCATGAGTTGACACCTGATGTGTAGATTCTGGATGCACCAATCAGCAGCTGCCTGGCTGTGAACAAGCAGGTTAACTTACCTAGTTTACCCATATGTAAAATGGGAACGATGACATCCATGGGAAAGGGTATAATCAAATCAGATGGCATATGCACATTTCATTAACTGATCCCAAAATCTTACATTCACCCTCTCTTCTTCAATGTCAGTAATTCTTTATGTTATTCTGAAATTCATAACCCTTCCAGAATTCTTAAAAGTATGTTTGCTATATGATATACCAACAAACATAAACACTTGTGAATAATGAGCTAACAGGTGTCTCACGTACAAAATTCACATTCTTTTTCTTTTCTTTTAAGACAGGGTCATGCTTTGTGTCTTGGATGGTCTCAATAATCCTGGCTTTGATATATAGACCAGACTAGCCTAGAACTTAAAAAGATTCATTTGCCTCTGCCTCCCTCTGAAATTAAAGACATGAACCACTATGCCCAGTTACAACTTATATTTTTATAGACAACTTAGAGAATTCATATTTCTTTTATAAAATCTTATTTGTGCACATGTGTTGGGTGTACACATGCATTGGCATGTAAACAGTTGCCATGTCTTCCACCACATGGGTCCTGAGAACTGAATTTAGATTGTGAGGCTTGTCAGCAAGCAATTTACCTGCTGAGCCATTTTCTTGGTCCAGAAAGTTGGTCTATGATTTTTTTATGTTTATTTATTGGGAAGGAATGTCTCAATATGTAGGTTTTTACTCTTCATTAGTTAAAAACCTAGTACTACTCAGCAGTTAGAAAAAATTATATCCTAAAATTTGCAGGCAAATGGATGGATTTGGAGAATATCCTCCTGAGTGAGGTATCACAAACCCAGAAAAATAAACAGGGGATGTACTCACTCATTAGTGGTCTCTAAACAAAAAAGAAAAAAGCAAAGCATGCCCAAGTTGCAAACCACAACCACTGAACAGCTTGGGATCAGAAACACCTTGGACTGACTCCTTGGATCCCACTCCCCCTAGAGGAACACCTGACTCAGTCTTGATGTGAGGGGGAGAAAACTGGATTTGCCAGGAGTGGAGGCTGAACTGAGCAATATTGGGACCTTGGGACCTCCTGCCCATGCTGGGGGAGGGAGGATGGGGAGATGTGGAGAAAAGAGAATGACCTGATGTGGTGGGAGGGGGAAGGGACTTTGAATAAGGATATACAAGGATAGAAAATATGACTTCTTTATTCATAATAAAAAGAAAAAATGAAAAAAAAAACCCTAACACTCTTAACTAAGAATACTTTCTGTTCTGGATGAACTGGTTTATTGTTTCTATCTAAAGAATGAAGCCAGACTTGAAAAGTGATCATTATTTTTTATGTAGCATGGCAAATCTCATGCGAAAACAAATATCCAACCTGTCATTTACCAACCATCATTCCCTTCCCAGAATACCACGTGCAGTTTTGAGAAAGGGAACATCTCTTGAATTTCTGCCTCATTGACTAATGAAGTCCTGGAATTTGAAAGGCCATGAGCAAGGGTTAGGAAGGTAGTATCTGGGTAACAATACTGAGTTTCTACTAGCCATGGCTGTATCCAGAGAAAAAAAAGACAAACTTCACTGCCAGAGGGTTGGCCAGAGGGGAGGACTGCTCTCTAAGCTACACAGAGGCCATCACGCTACAACCAGCAGCATCCAGGGCCCAAGACATGGAAAGATAGCTCAGTAGTTAAGAGCACTTGATGCTCTTGCAGAGGACCCAGTATAAATAGTAGACAGGGCAGTTTACAACTGTGTGTAACTCCAGTTGCAGGGATCTGGTGCCATCTTCTGAACTCCTCTGTCATTGGGCACACATGTAGTGCGCATACATATATGTAGACAAAACACAAATAAGTCTGAAAGAATTAAATCAAAATTATGATTTGACCCAGTAATTCTACAGTGGGATATATACATACTCAAGAGAGCTGCAAGTTGGACGTGAACATATTTGTAAACCTATATTCATAATAACCATGGAAACAGGTATGTCTTGGGCTCTTTTGTGCTCTTGGGATTCTTTTTCTCCTTTTGGGTTGCCTTGTCCAGTCTTGATATAATGGCTTTTTGCCTTATCTTATTGTACCTTGTTTTGTTGTGTTTGGTTGTTATGGCTTGGAGGGGTAAACGGAGGGGAAGTAGATCTGGGGTGTGTGGGGAGCTGGGGGAGTGGAGGAGGGTAACTATGGTTGGGGTGTACTGTATGAGAGGAGAATCTGTTTACAACTAAAAAAGAAAGTAAAAGGAAGTTGTTGCTTAGTCGGTCCATAGTTTAAGTTTTATTAAGGCAGACACTGTTCTGGGGATGCATGGAGGTGATGGTCACTAAACAGTATTTAGGTGACTGAACTGTACACTTAAACGGCTAAAACCATAACTTCTATGCTATGTATACTTACAACAGTAAAACAGATCAGGCCAGGTGTGATGATGAGAGACTGGAAGTTAGACAGACTGCCTGGTAGACAGACAGACAGGGAGAAGGGCCATGGCTAGGTAATAAAGAGGTGAGCTTCCAAGATGGCAAGCTTCTTCCTCACCCTCCTAATGTGAGACAAAAGCCTGGCAGCTTAAAACAAAGACCTTGTAGGCTTTTATCTCCTGCCTGCAGGCCCCCTGCTAAGGACATGTCACACAGTCTGGCCAATCAATCATCCCAGTTTTCTTCAAACTGACCAACATTAAATTAGACGAGAAAAACCCTTCAGAGGTTTTAAAATCCCAAGGTCTCCAGGAGAGACTGGATTTTTCCAAGTCTCTGGCTGCTCTGCAGAGTGTCTTTTTCCTGTGTGTCTGCTGCCTGCCCCAATAAATGCTTTTCTTCATCGGCTGATTCTGTCTGCAGTTCTTGAGACTTCTCTTCTGTGGCCTGTTTTGTTTCAGATTTTTTTTTCCTGCTTTAATTTTTTTTTAACTGGTAGGGCAAATGAACCTGATCAAGCCCCCTCAACTGTATCATCACTTCAGCCAAATATTACAATACCTCTAGTATAGGAATTAGACCAAAATCACTCTTCTATTTTAAAACCATGCTCAGAAGATCCAACCTTGTATTTCCTCTGTCCCCTCTTCTCCCTGCCCTCCCTCTCTGTACATTCTCTTCCTGCTACACCAGCCTTCTCTGGGAGGCCAGCCTGGCAGTTGGTGTTGTTCCAGAAGTCTGGACAACATGGAGGCTTCCAGATCGTGGAGGCAGGGCAGGAAGGTTCAAGGAAGTGTAGCTGTGAGTTAACAGGAATCCCCAGGCAGTGGTCTGATACGGGTTAGGGTTAGGGTTAAGGAACAGGAATCACAGGGCCAGGCATGGAGGCCTGGGCTTTGTAAGAAGCTACATCCAAGTTTGCAGACGGTGACAGGTGGCTTCTAACCTCTCTGCCTACCTCATGCAGGGTGCTCAGGAATCCTTTCCTGGGAAGGTGACTGGTAAACCCAGGGGGATTCAGAGGCACACAAGCCCAGCCACAGAGGAGTCCAGGGCTCCCATCCTTTTGCAAAGCATCCTTCAGCTGAGTCTCTTCCTCAACTACTCCTGCCTCGTTTATCGCTCTCACCAACACAGTTCCATAGACACAGCCCCCTCACAAGCTATTGTTCAGGAATTTTAGGGCAAGGCCCTGGAAACCTAGGAATGAGAAAAGAAAAATGTCAGCAAGTCTCAAATGAGGCCCTATTGTGAGCAAGCGACTGGGGTGGTTCTCAGTTTGCTGGTGGCACATTGGAAACACCAAAGGGGTGAGTCCTGGTTCCAAGACCTTATTTAAAGCAGATTTAGGCTTTTCAGTCCAAGCCATTGAAATCCTTTTCTAAAGAAGCATCTGGAAAAATGGAGGGAAAAAGCTGCCCAGTTATTTAGAGAAAAACAAAACTCAGTCTTTCCCTTCTGCCCTCCCGCCAATGTCCCTTTCAACTATGTGACCGTCAGGGAGGACTGTTGGCCTGGGCTCAGAGGCGTGGCACTGAGCATCCTCATCTCCAGAGGAGTCAGCTTGACCATCAGCAGTCACAGACACTGATTAGAAGCCTAGATATCTTCCCTTTCCCAAAATTTGGGCACAGGATTTGGGGAGCTGGCTTTGATTAACCTCTAGCTGGTTGAGAGACTCCTTAAACCAGGCCATTTCCCAGGATGCTATCAGAGCAGCATGAGGACTTTATATGGCAAGAGTATGGCCACTTGTTCAAAGGCACAAACTCAGAGGCAGCTTGTGAAAGGCCAGGTTTCTGTCTTCCTATTCTGGGCTTACGGACCCATTAGAAATTAAGGATGACTATTAGATGGAAGCTACATTTCCTACCAGGGGGTGAGAATCCTGCATACAGGATTCTCTCAGGTGGCTTGCTTCAGTATAGGCGAGGGCTTGGGCTACCTTTCTCAGAGAGTTCTGGATGCAGGAGTCTTTGCATTCTAATAGGCCTTTGAAAACAAATATGTGGGTAGAGGTGGCTCAGTGGTACAAGGGCTCAGCTTAGGTAGGGCCCTGTGTTTTATTCCCAGTATCACAAACAAACAAACGCCAAATACATATGATAGTTACCTCCAGTCTGAGGGTCTGAGGAGTAGAACAAGGATTGGGGATCAGTTTCACTGGGGAGTGAATGAAAATTGACAGGGGAAGCAATTTATAAGAAAGAAGGATCTCTGAGGGGTACCTGGTGAAGGCACATGGGTGACACCTTAGAAAATGCCTTAGTTTATATTTGCTGTTACTAAAAATACTGCTTCATAGCTGGAGGGGGGGGGAGCATGTAGCATGCATGAGATCCTATGTTCATTCTCTAGCACTGCACAAGGCTTGTCTATGATCTCAGCATACGGGAGGTGGAGGCATGAGGATTAGGAGTTCAAATCCATCCTCAGCAACAGCAAGTTTGAAGGCAGCCTGGCCTGATGTACAAATTAACTGCCATACCCCAGGGAGCCACTTTAACTTCAAGCAGTTTAGAATCTTACCATCTTATTCTTTGGCTTTGAGATTTCAAAGATCTTTATACCCTAAAAAGGCTAACGACACCCCAGCATCCCAGCAACAGTTTCCTCAATAGCCGTATAACTCCGGGTAGTGCCCACCACGTTATCAGAGGAGGGATGCTTGCCGCAGAAGCAAAGGGGGGCCAAGCTGCCCTGTGGCTTGGAAGGAATGGGCATAGCTGGGCTCCCAGGGCCCCTTTCCCACAGTGGTACAGTCTATTTCAGAGCCTTTTCTATTACAGGGGCTAGGCAGGATCCCATTTCCGAGGCTGCTGTTCACCCAATGCTGGTGTTACCCCCAGTTTCTTTGGATCTAAGTTAACTGACCTGCAGGGTCTACCCCATCTGGGTAATATGCAGGTGAGGCCATGCATAAAGATGAAGTGGAGATAACATTCTCAGTTTTGACAGTTTTTACTGGCTTCCTTGAGAGCACTCAGTGGACAAGGACAATCCTGACCCAAATAACACCCAACCCTCTTCCTTTGCCAAGACCCCTAATACTCATGGGGGGAGGTACTCATACTTTGCTTATATTTTCCTCTATAAGTCATAAATCAGATTTCTCCTCATAACACTGTTCTTTCAAAACATGTCTACCTTACACTGTTGATGTGCTGGGTGTTCTAGAAGGAAGCACAGTTGGTAGGACCAAGGCAGTTATTCAGCCTGTATTGGTTACTTTTCTGTTACTGTGGTAAGCACTATTAACATGGTGGAATAGAATACAGCTTATTTTGGCATATGGTGCTAAAGGATTAGAGTCTGTAATGGCAGGAATAGCAGGGCAAGCAGGAGCCAGAGAAAGAATCTGAGAAAGTACATCTTCAATAGCAAACATGAAGCAGAGGGCAGAGTGGATGTAGGAGAGGTTTTAACTCACAAAGCCCACCCCTAGTGATGTACCTCATCCAGAAAGGCTGCAGCTCCCCATAATCTCTCCAAATAGCACCAAGAGAAAGGAACCACACAGTACCTCTTTCTCCCTGTCATTCTGCCCATGCACTCTCTTGAGACGGCCTGATGCTCTCTCCCTAGTATTCAGCATGCACTCTCTTCTCTGTGGTGGTCATATCTTTTAAAACAGTGTGCATTGATCACAGTGCAGACTGCCTGAATTCAGGCCTGGCCTATAAAATCCAAATCAACAAATCATTATGACATCACCTCCCATATTTCTCTGCCCACAGCAAGCACAGGACCATATTTTCCATTTTAAAGAAAACAGGACATATTATTTGATGAGAGATTTATGGGCTGCCTGCAGGTGCAAGAAAGGGTTGGAGTTACAAATGTTTCAGCATCAAAATACTGGAACCAACGGTATTTGGATGATTTTATTGGAAACAAGAGGGCTTTTTTTAAAAAAAGGAATGGCTAGAGACCATCTGAGATGACCACGCTTATGCCAGCCACACAGGTTATGCTTTTGTTTATTCCAGGTATCCTGGACACAGCTCAATACAGGACTGAGTTATTTAAGAGAAGGGACCAGGCATTGTACTTATTTCAAAGTTCTTCCAATGCCCAGCAGGGCCACTAAATCCTGGCTAGACTAGGCTGGCTGATGCCTGGCCCTCTGATCTTTGTATTCTTGGCTTAGGTGTCACTGAAAAGATACCCGTGTCAATTTCCCAAACCAGGTCACAGTGCTGCACTTTCACTGTCTGAGTGATTCCTCCTTCGGTGGTCTCTTTGTGCCACATAATCATGAGGATGCAGAGGTGACAAAGCTTGCCTATTTCAGAGAGTGGCGGTGTGATCACAGGGTGTGATCACCTGTGGAAAGGCTCTGCCCATTAAGAAACTGGTGAGCTAAGTATGGTGGCTTGTAACTGTAATCCCAGCACTCAGAGACTGGGGGGGGGGGCTGGGAGGGAGAAGAGGGGGGAGGGAGAGTAAGAAAAAAGAGAAATTTCCAATTTCTAATATTTCAAGCACAAAAGGTAAGGTATCTTTTTTTTTTAAGAGAGAGTACAAGAAGAGAATTTTTTATTGTATACATGTCTAACTTTCTCCAAATTAAAGAAGAAATGGAGAGACTTGTGTGTAGGGGGTGTTCCTCCTTACGTTGCCCAAACTGGTCTCAAAGTCATGGGTTCAAAGAGTCCACCTCTTCAGTCTCCTGTAGTTAGGAGAACAAGCATGTGCCATTGTGCACAGCTAGCAATACATATTTTTTAAATTAATAATGAAGTTTCTCTGGTACGTTCTATGACTCTATTTATGCTTTAATCACTTGGTTGATCAACTTGAGTTTACTATGAATGCATTTATTACCAATCATTATTATGAGAATGAAGACTTCAAGGCTGTTCATAGGACTATGGTTGGAACATCACTAAGAGCAAAATGTGGCTGTCAAAATCAATGTTCTGTAAGGACAGAAGTCCAAAGAAAAAAATCAGGGAAGAAGGAGCCTTGTAACAGTTCTACACCATGGACCATATGTAACATGTATGTGAAAAGGACTGAGTTCCAAATGTCATTCAGTCTTAATCTGCACCAACAGAACTCAGTGCCCAAACAAAAGGAAGGAAGCTCTTCTGATAGAATGCTTCTGGGCACATATACCATGTGTTTTCACAGTAGAGATGCAGGATTCACCATCTGAAAGGGGATGACCATGTGCAGCATCCAGTCAGCACCTTGCCTGTGCTCAGTAGAAACTGAATGAACAAGCAGAGTAGTTGCTGGAAGTAGGCATCATTGGTGGAAATAAAACTCAAAGAATATAATAGTTTTGACTACATGATGAGCTCTGGTATGGTAAGTCTACACACACAGCATAGCGCCAAAGAACAGAAGCACGGGTCCACATATAAGAAGGTAGATGATGACTCTAACGGGGTGGGATACTGCCTGAGCAATGGCAAGATGGTAGATCTGCCTCCCAAAGCATTCCTACCAAGCTAGTGATGCAAGACGCTGTCACAGTCCCTAAAATGTCTTTCGAAACAAATCGCAATGTTTTCAGAAGGTAACAGAGCTGAATGAATATGGGTGAGAAAGGCAAAAAGGAACAACTGACTTATACTACAAACATCTCCTGCACTACACATGCAGAGCTTGACATGCTCAGTTCCTTGGAGGCTTCCATTAACTCAGCCATAAACTCTCTCCAGCACTGGACCAGGAAGTTATCTTTCCATCTGGTCTACTGGTTCCATTGTGTCCCAAATTCCTTTCTCACCAATTTTAGAGGAATCTGTTTTTCTAGAAAAGTTATTTAATTCTTTCAAGATTATGTGGTCAGAGGTGAACTTGAAAAATCTCGTGCCTACCAGTTCCAGATCAGGGGTGTGAGCACCGCTTCTCAATTTCATGGAACTTTTCTGTTTTTCTTTGACTGGCCTCTCTGGGTTTGTCCATTTTCTATTTCTAAGGCTAGTAAAGTAATAACTAATGCTTATAAAAGTATGGCAAAATTCCTAAACCTTTCTGGGATGAAGACAACCACTTGAACTTTATTTTTTCTTTTCTATGAAATTATACAGTGATGCTGACCACACGAGGCTGTCTTAATAGTTGGGAAATGTCCATCAGCAGACTTGCTGAGACTCGGTGACTCTGTTTGTGAGATTTCCCTTGTATGATTCCCCATGTCTGTGATAATAGATGTTGTTTTCATTTAATTACTAAAAATCTGTCAGCTAGGTGTGGTGGTGTGGTACATGCCTGTAATTCCAGCACCGAAGAACTAAGGCAGAAGAATTATGAATTCAAAGCCAGCACAGGCTACTTAATGAACACCTAACCCCAAAATCAAAACAGAGAAAAAGTAATCTAAATATGGTAAAAATATACTATGTTGAAAATAATACGGAACATCAAAAACCAAAAATTCCATTATTAGTAATTATCATGGGGCCAGAGAAATGGCTGAGCAGTTAAGAGCACTGGATGTTCTTCCAGAAGAGCCAGGTTCAATTCTCAGAACCCATATGGTGGTTCACATGTGTCTGTACTGTCAATCCCAGCAGATTTGGCCTCAGAGGGAACTGCATGCATGTAGTACATCGGTAAAACCTTCCAACACATAACATAAAAATAATAGGATTTTTAAAAAATTATCATGAAGAATTTTAAGGAATGTAAATATCCTTTAAGTACTAACTGAAAATACAGCTTTTACAACTATAGTTATTGAATATCTGTACTTCTCCTCTTATTAAAAATGCTGTTGGGGCTGAAAAGACTGCTCAGCAGTTGAGAGCACTGGCTGCTCTTCCAGAGGATCCAGGTTCGTTTTCCAGAATCTACATGGCAGCTCTCAAACATCTGTTATTCCAGTTGGAGGGTATATGATGATGCCTTCTTCAGGCCTCCAAGGTCACCAGCCATGCACATGGTGCACAGATACATATGAAGTCAAAATACTCATGCACATAAAATAATAATGAGAATAAAATAAAATGTTGCCATCTCTGGGTGGATTTATTGCTTTCTATAAATTCTATATTAAAAAAATCATGATAAACATTTTATTTTTATGAATGTTTACCAAAAAATTTAAAAAAGTAACTTACTGAAAGTCAAATTATGCACACTAAGGAAAACATTTTTAGAGAGTAAGTTAAAACAGATATTCATGGTGACTTCATGTCCCCTCAGAAAGACAGACAAAAGGAGCAGGACATTGTGCTTGTCATTAGGAAATTCAGCTGAGATGGGCATGGCTGGTGACCAGCTGGACTAAACTAAATGAGCTTTTGCGTGGCAGCTCCTCAAAGCCCTGGCAGAAGGGCCTTTGCAGAGGGGTGTGTGGCTTCCAAGGGACAATGTGAGTGCTGGGCTGTGGCCACATCCACATTCTCTAGCTGGTGCCCAGCAGGACAGATGAGAGAACTTAGCAGGATGTTCCAGCCCATCCATCAGGCATTGGGTAGCTGGTCTAACACCTGTCAGAGTCCACCCTTAGTTAACTGGACCTGCATGGACTCAAGGAGAGGTTAACTCCAACCCCTGTGAGAAATACTCATGGCCTAGATCCTCTTGGGTTCTGAGCTGGAGCCTGAAGCTGAGCAGAGCCACCAAGCATTCCCAGCCAAGGCTGCCAGGCCCCTTGGCAGAGTCCTAGCTGAGCTCTGTCAGCCGAGTGAGACAGCTCTGGGGCATGGAGAGCAGAGGCTGGACGCCAGCCTCTCCCAGATGTTTTCAATAAGTCTCCACTTCTGCGGTTGCTGGCAGATCTCTGGAAAGATCTGCAACCAACCTCACATAATGTTTTCCATCAAACCCACAATTAAGTAATATTCTCTTAGCTCATGAACTGCACAAGAAACGTTTTTCTTGTCACTTCACAGTTCTCCTCCGGAACCTCCTGAGCAGCAGGTCAGGCTGGGGTTATAGGCTTTGGAAGGTCAAGAGAGGAGGCAGCACAGGCCTCTAGAAGCTAGGCCTGGTCTTCCTCCTGCCACACAAAGATGGAGAGCTAGGAGGTTCCATGAAAACCACACTGTACACAGCATTTCACTTCCTCCCCACCAGCCCTGGCTGTCACTGCTAATTTTATAGGTAAAGAAAATACCTATAGCATTTTCAAAGAATTCAAGCAATTTGTACCAGGTCCTCCAATTCAGGCTTACTCCATCACAGCCCACCACCATTCAGGGGAGTCAAACAGAACCACAGATAATAAAGAGTCAAGTATCAATAAGCAAGGTCAAGACTTTCTAGACTTTTGGTAAGATCTGTCACCAGTGTTCTCCAGGGCTTATGCTCTGAGATTATTGTTAAACACCACACCCTTATTTTGTAATTGAATGAGTTAATGACTCCTAGAAAGGTGTAGGCTGGATGCCACCTTCTCTACTCAGTGCTTCCACTCCTCACTTTCACTGTGCATGTATACCCTGACCAAAGAACACCATGTCTGGGTCACTCACTAGTGTTTTCCCGTTCAGTAAACAGAGGCCTACTGGCCCACTCAGCACAGGCCCCTTCTACTGTGCTAGACAATGGCGATGAAGACGTGACCCAGGACTAGTCTTCACTCCCCAGAAATGTCAGCTCAAATAGGGGCAGGAGAAAAAGAGTCAAAGTGGTAAATCCTAGAAAGCAAGTTAGGTTCAGTGAAGGCATAGCCAGGTACATCCATTTCAGTACCTCAGTCAAGCTGCGCCAATACAAGCAAGAACAGAGTCTTGGGACTTCACACCTCTTAGGGCCTCTCTCAGTATAATTGTCTTTTAGTACACAGAGGGGACAGAATTCCCAGAGGCCCTGTGGACTCCAAACTGTAGATGTTCCAGTTCTTTTAAGAAAATGTTTTGTAGTGTAAAGGGCACTGGAGATGTGTACAGCTCAGTGACAGAGTTTGTATTCATTTATTTAAGGTATGTGTGCCTATCTATGTGTAATGTGTGTGTGTGTGTGTGTGTGTGTGTGTGTCTGTATGTGTACTATGTGCATGCAGGAACCCTCAAAGGTAAAAAAGGTGCCAGACCCCTTGGAACTAGTTACAGGCAGTTGTGAGCTGCCACATGGTTGGTGAGGAACGAAGTCTGGGTCCTCTGCAGGAACAATGCATGTTCTCAACTGCTGAGCTATCTCTATGGTCCCAGTGACAGAATTATTGCTGAGAATATGCAATGCTCCTGAGGTCAATGCCCAGTGCTGTAAAAACTCCAAGTAAAGCAAAACGTTATGAAAGCATCTGAAGTAAAAATTCTAAGTAAAACAAATAAAATGTCACGAAAGCAACTGTAGTGTATATATAATATCCAAGACAACATGCCTGCTATGTGAATAGTCATTACAGTATTGTTTAGAGACTAAGGTCAAGAAAAATAGTCTAAGAGACGGAGAGATAGGCAGTTAAAAGCGTGCACTGCCCCTACAGAGAACCAGAATTCAGTTCTCAGCATCCTCTGCAGGTGGTTCACAACCACCTCTAACTCCAGCTCCAGAGGATCCAATGTCTTCAGCCCCTGCAGGTACGTATGTACATACTACCTCAATACACATAATTAAAAATTTTTTAAATCAGTATCTTTTAAAGAAAAAAATCTGCACAAATACATGTCCCTTTCTTCCACATATTTTCTATTTGCAGCTGGTTGAGTCTACAGATGGAGAACTTGGAGATACAGAGGACCTTGTAACATACCTCTTCCAGCATGTGTAATGCTAACTAACCCTGAGAGCTCCTAGTCTGGGGCCCAAAGAGAAAAGCCGACACATACACTCCAGAGTGAAGATATGATTACAATGGAAAGATTTAAGACAACAAAATGTGGATCAGGGACATGCTGCGTGGAAAAGGAAAAAGAGCAACAAAGACTTGACCCTGGGTCAGCGATATGGCTCAGGAGGTAAAAAATGCTTGCTGTCAAAGCCTGACTACCTGAGTTCAAGCCCCAGGACCCACAGGATGGAAAGAAAAAACCAGCAAGCTGTCTCTGGCCTTCATCTCTCATAAACACACATTTTTTTTTTTTTTTTAATCTAGCGGGGCAAAGTCAATGAACTGTTGGAGGAAGAAGGTTGTCAACCACTGCTCTCCTTGTGTATCTTAGAACATCATTCTCCCCGATCCCCAGCCTGGAGTTTTCATTTCCTATCATGTATCAGCTCTTGTGTGGGCCCTGTACTATCCCCACCCTGGGCTACATGGAGTTGTCTGAGCATCACTGCTGACTGCCTCTCCCTCCCTGACCACTGCCAGACACCCTCCTCTGGGGGTCCCTGCCTCCAATCATTGGGTAGCAGGCTCCACCAGACCCTGTCGGGCACAGAGGTGAACTAAGCTAGAGAGGGGATGCAGAATGAGGTCTAGAGGATTCCAACCCAGAAGCAGTTTGGCAGAAACAGAGAAGCAACAGCCTATGGACGGAGGTTGAGAGACACTTGTGGAGAGATACTTCACTAACTGAGAGACCAGAGAGCTGAAAGGCCATAGACTGGGGTGGCATTTCATCCCTCTGATGGCAATGTGAACTGAAGAGTAGCCCTTAGGGATAAAAATCTTTTGTCCCTTTAACCTCTCTGCTGCCAACTAATCAATCCCTAGGAAATTATATTAAATATGAATTAAAGGCTTCCTATATAAAGAAGTACGTGCGAGTTAAATTTAAAAGAGAAAATAGAAACCACCTAAATAATTGCAGCCAGGAGGAATGATTCCCAAACAGCGGTGTATCATATTTAACAGAATATTAACCATCAATGTCACAGGACAGTGCTCTGGAAAATGGCTGACACCTCAGGTGAAAAACAGAAGACACCTAGCGGTACGAGCGACTTTACTTGTGACAAAATGCCACCAGACACGTACTCTATTACATGTGCAGCATGACACTGCATCACTTCCCCTTGACAGACAGGACACTGACCTCAAGAGTAATCAGGCAAATTAAAGCTGGTGGAAGACAGGTTCAAAGTAAAAATCAAGTCCAACTTCCAGCTGCAGCCATCTAAAGGAGACAGGGCTCAGAGAGGGACATGGGGCAGAACTGTCTAGCGTGGCCCTGCAGACCCATAGGCAGACTCGCCCTCCTTTCTAGTGTTTCCTTAGACGACAGCATTTCTACTCTAACACCTTATTGAAGAGACACTGTCAGAGGGGTGCTGCGGGCATCCCAGCGAGCCGACTCCTGTTTCAACAGGGCTCCCAATTATCCAAAGCTTTGCAAGCTTTAGATACTTGTGGCCAATGGTTATCCAAAACTCGGTAAACGGAGAACTCTAGAGATGAACGAGTCTTAAGACAGTTTGGTTGCAGAGCATTGCTGTGATTCTTGTATCACCAGTTTATTGTTATCCTCCACTGTGTCTCATTTACAAATCAAACTTAGTCATATATGTGTAAGGAAAAACAAACAGCATCTAGAGGGTGGGTACAGTTTGGGGTTTCAGGTGGTTTGGGATATGTCTCCTTGTGTAGATAAAGGGTCTGCTGTAGCATGATGTCTCCACATTATTAGACAACGGCTGTGCACACATCTGCTAATGTACTGACCTTCCAGTCATACAGTGAGATAGGGGTGACTGTTCCCATCACACCCATGAGGCTTAGAGAACACAGGCAGGACAAAGCCAGCCCACACCTGCCTGTGAAGCCTGCACCCTGGCTATTCTCCTCACCACTCGGATGCACAAAGGTACTTGGTTTCCTGCCTCAACATTTCATAGCAAGTTCTGAAAAATTACTTGTTTATTAGTACATGGTGGGCCTCTCCAGTGTCTCAGGGATGAGGGTGAAAATTAGGACTCCACCATATCAGAGCGTGGGTTGGCGACTCTGGGTAACTTATTTTATCTTGACCTCTTCCTCAGGGAGCAATGGTCCACACAGAACCGCAACTGTACTGAACCCTCTATATACTGTTTGTTTCTTCCTCCTCCTCCTCCTCCACACACACACACACACACACACACACACACACACACACAGACACACACACACACACACATATTGCTTTTGCCTGGTATTTTGTCATAGCAATGACAAAAGCAACCAAGAACAGTACCCCACCCTGACACCCACAAACCACTATATCATATTGTTCTCAGCTCAGGTCCCAGTAAATGCTCTCGCTGATCAGATGCCCAAATTCTCAGTAGAAAGAGACTGGTTCTTGGCTGGTTCCTCACTGATTCTCCTCTAGAGTCACCATTATTAATCTTATCATCCCCTGGACCCTTTGTATCCCTTTCTTTGCTCCAACATCAACTTTCTACGCCAGCCGCCGTCAGAGAGGAACATCTTAAAGTGAAAGGAAGTCCACCATGCTTGCAAATGATATAATGGCTGTCTATGAGCCATGGGGTAAGGCAGAAGATGAGAATCCTCCACCTGCTGTTTCTGAGGAAGAGCTTGGGTACCTCCGCAGGCATTCAGCCCTGACACACACCCTCCCTGGTACAGGTCTGGCCTCTCAACTCTCATGTCCCTGGCCCCAGGATACTTTAGTCAGTGCTGCTTTTAGAGACATCTTTCTGTCACCCTCTCCTACCTACATTCTTTAGAGATCCAAGCCTTCCTTAACCCATACATCTTTGTCCATTCACCTAGTCATTGTCTCCCCAGGAGATTCAAACACACACTGCAGTCCCCACATTCACCAAGCCCAGGCAGTAATGCTCCTATAGGGATAAAAATTAGTTCTAAGAAGGGGCAAAAAAATCTCTCTCTCTCTCTCTCTCTCTCTCTCTATATATATATATATATATATATGTATGTATGTATGTATATATGTATATATATATGTATACACATATGTGTGTATACATGTTATATATATATATGTAAACTATGGTACTTTAAAATAGTGAGTCTAACTGTGACATTAAATTCCTATTGTCATGCATTCTGCATGGGGATGATAATGATGTAAAAAGGGCAGAGAATTATTAATCTATGGGTTGACCATACACAGCCACCCATGGACCCCCTTGCCCTGATACAGGATGATCAGACATATCATTCTCAAAGGTAAAGTTGGACATGACCCTGAAGTCCAGCCACCTATTCTAAGGTACCCATTTGCCACATAGCCCCTGTGGGTGGCTGACACCTACAGGGTGATGCTGCCTTCCAGACCTGAGTGTCTCACAGAGTCACCTGTGCTCACACGGTCTCTCATTGGCTGGTCTAAAATGCTCAGTGAGTTCTGAAAGCCGCACTTTGAGAAACACTCCCTAAAACCTCTCCAGAGTGATGACTCATGTGTTAAGATCTCGAGAATTCATTTCAAACTCCAGATGAAGAGGTGGGCCTTTATTACAAAAAAGCTCTGCCTCCCATAACTCATTGATTATGTTCAAGGGTTCCATTGAACTGGCTAGAACCAAACTGTTCCAGAAATATTCTCCCCCTCCTCTCTTTCTATATACAAGGAATAAGTGTCCTTCTTCTCCAGCCTCAAAGCATTCCACTTGCCAAGCATTTTCTGTTGCTGAGCAACCTGGTTGTGGGGACCACAGGCTGGGGTGTCAGTCTAATACTGCTCCACCCTCCCTCAGTGCTGATGGATAACGCAAGCCCTGTGTGACAGGCTGTGGAAAGTATGTCCAGGTGCCTGGCTCCCCTCAGCCTAATGCCTTTTAAATCAGGATCCAGATTTGATTTTATTTTCCTTGCCTTCCTGGTTCCAACTCTTCCAGGCTCATTTTTCACTCCTCTGTCAGACTTCCCGGGGCTTGGTGGCCAAGCCCTTCACACTTCACAGGCATACTTCTTCCTAGGCTCGGGATGCTGTGTGGTCATTGAGCTCTACCCTTAGCAGGTCCCACCTGCCTTACCAACTTGAGCCACACCCACAGTCTTAAGGGAGTTTTGTGTGTGGGACTTACATCTTGTAGAAGAGTTCCCTGGGGACTCATGTTGCGCAATGAAAGGAAAAATTTGTGGATCAGTTCCTATCCCACCATCACCGTCTGGTACCATTGTTCCCCAACTACCTTTCATCTCAAAGAATTCTTTAGTAGAGGCAGGGAACAGAGCTGACCCGAGGAGCCATTAGAGCTGGCACCATAGTACACTTCTTATCTTCTCAGCCTGTGTGTGTGGTGTGTGTGTGTGTGTGTGTGTGTGTGTGTGTGTGTGTGTGTGTGTGTTTGGATGTCCCTTACATGGAAGGACAGCACTATGGTTCTGCCATATTTTTATTCCAGAAATAGCAAAGGTTATCATGTAGTTAGTGCATACTAAATAAATCCACTTATAAATGACCTGTGCCACAACTGACATGAAGACAACTGGTCAGCATGCTAAGAGAGCCGGTAGGTCTTGGCTTCAGTGTCTGGTTCATACTTTATTCTTATGAGATTATGGAATGTTAGTACAGGAAGGGGTATGGGAGTCATCTGGTTTGACTTTGTTTTATAGCAAAAGAAACTAACGCCTAGAAGTCAGAGCATGCAGAAGCCAAAGCCCAGGCACCTGCCCACCAGTTCCACCCTCCTTCCAGGTGTGGTCTCAAGTGAAGCAGACCCTGATGATAACCTGTTTGTCATCTGGACAAAAAGCCATCTGAGAAGATAGCATTTGTGCATTCCCAGACTGATGTAGTGTCCTAGTACATTTAAGCTCATTCTCCATCAGAAACAGTTTAATCAAAATTCACTGGTTATCTGCTGTTGCCAGGTATAGTGGTACATGTCTGTAATATCAGCTCTTAGAAGTCTGAGGCCAGCACTGGCTACATGAGACCCTGTATTAAAAACAAAATAACACCACACACACACACACACACACACACACACAAATAAACCTACTGTTATGATTTGTATCTGAAATGCTCCCCCACTTCCCTGCCCCAGACTTAATATTTTGATTGCTTGGTCTCCATTTGTAGTGATTTTTTGGAAGCCTGTGGGGCCTTCAGGAAGTGAGGCATGGCTTGTAGAAGAAGATTACTAGGGGCGGATGTTGCATATACGCTCCCTTGGTTCCCCTGCTTTTCCTCTTCCCCGGCTGCTACCGCTCAATCCCGATGCCGCCATGGCTAAGCTGCTTCATCTTGCCTTCCCTGCTATAGTGACTGACACTTCTGAAATGACAAAGCTTTCCTCCAGTAAAGTTTTTAGTTAGTCATTTTGGTCACAGAAACTTGACAGTAACTGATACAGATTGCAGGGAAGGGGAGTTGTTTCTGGGACAAAGTTCTTGGGTCTTTTCAACTGGCTTGTGGGGAGGATTTAGAAAGTCTGGAGCTGCAGCTAGAGAAGCCCCCCAAAGCTGTCAGCTTTACCTAACAGACGGCTGGTAGTAGAGTTTGAAAATCGGGAGACATAAACAGCAGAGGCTGCACTCTTAAGGTTTCATGGCAATAAGGGCTGAGGAGGGGAATGGACTAGAGATCACTCTTGTTACATTCTGGCAAAGAATCTGGCGACATTCTACCTGTGTTTAGCAAATTAGAGGGAGGCTGAATTCACAAGTAATGATCTAATTTTTCTGGTGGATGATATCTAAATATAGCATAGCATTTAGTCTGTAGCATGGTTATTGCTGGTTACTCCTAGCCACCTTTATGATGTGAATCCTGAGAGGCGACACTATCACATGTAAGCTATTAAATGTAAGCTGTGCATGGGGCACTGGGGCCATAGGCAAGCTCAGTCTGTTGCAAGAGCCCACCAGCACCATCTTCAGTAGACTCTGGGGGCATGAAAGCACTGCCTCCACTAGCAAACAGTCTGCCACTTGGGTGCCCTGCCGGAACGAGGTTTCCAGCAAAGTACTTTCCAGATCTGGCTACCCATAAGGCCACTGCAGCTATGTCCAAGGGGACTTTCTTAGTTAGGGTTACTATTGATATTTTGAGATATCATGACCAAAGCAACTAGGGGAGGAAAAGGTTTGACTTACACTTCCACATCATAGTTCATCAGCAAAGGAAGTCAGGACAGGAACTCAACCAGGGCAGGAACCTGGAAGAAGCAAATGATGCAGAGGCCATGGAGGAGTGCTGCTTACTGGCTTATTTCTGAAGGCCTGCTTTCTTGTAGAACTCAAGACCACCAGTCCAGGGATGGCGCCACCCACAATAGGCATTAGCATAGCATTTAGTCTGTAGCATGGTTATTGCTACGTCCATCATTAATTAAGAACATGCCCCACAGAGTTGCCTTCATCCTGAACTTACAGAGGCATTTTCTCAATTGAGGTTCGACCCTCTCTAATGACTTTATCTTATCTCAAGTTGACACAAAATTAGCCAATCCAGGGGCTCAACTATTTCCTGAGCTAGCATCCATGGTAGCTCCATGGTATCATCCATGTGATTCTAGTTTTGTAGGTAAGAGTATCAGAGTTGTGGGACCATGAAAGCTTGCACCAAAGTTTCAGGGAAAAAAACCAAATAGATCTATGAAGCCAAGCAATGCAATAACAGGACTGGATTTCTTTCTTTTTTTTTTTTTTTTAAAAAAAAAAAAAAAAACTTTATTTATTTATTTGCGTTGGTGTTTGCCTGGAACTGGAACTACAGACAGTTGTTAGCTGCCATGTGGGTGCAGACGGTGCTCTTAACCGCTGAGCCATCTCTCCAGCCCCCAGGACTGGATTTCTTACAGAAAGCTCCTAAGCAGCCTATGCAGGAAGCTGCTAAGCTGAAACCTAAGTTGCAATGGAGACCCTAGGATATTGAGAGATGCCAGGAATGTGTAATGTCTCTTGAGGAAAGCTATAGGCACAGAGCACAGCTGGTCAAGCATAGAAGCCTTGTGTGAACAGGTATAGGACCATTGGGGCTCATCTACCCAAACCCATTGATGCCCAATATGTCATGTTACCATGTGCCTGAGATGCTACAGGGGCTGTGGACACTGAGGTATAGGATTTGGGTTTTTTGTTGTAGTGTGTTCTGCTGGGTTTCATTGCTGTTTTAATTCATTGTTCCTTGTTATCTCCTTGCTCTTCTCTTTCAGAATTGTGCAATTATATGATGGAATCATGCAACCTATTATTATTACTATTATTGTTAATAATAATAATAATAATTATTATTATTCCAGGAGCTCATAGTTAAGGATTTCCTTCAGCTTCAGAATAGACATTGAACTTTTGGATACTGTTGAAACTTAAAAAAACATAGGAACTGTTTAAGTTGACCAAATGCATATTTCACTATGAGATGGTGTAATTTCCATTTATGCTGCTATAATAAAATAACCTAACCAAAAACAACTTAGGCAAGAAAAGGTTTATTTTAGCTCACGATCCCAGGTTACAATCTATCATAGCAGTGAAGCCAACATGGCAAGAACTCCAAACAGTTGGTCATATCACATGTACATCCAGGAGAATAAAGAAATGATTGTATACACACACAGTTGTTGGTTTGCACTCAGCTTGACTTCTATACTCATACAGTTCAGGACACCACTTCTACCCTCCCCCATACCCTGAATAGGGGATGCTGTTGCCCACAGTGGTCTGGGTTGTCCAGTTAACTTAACTGAGGCAAGCCCATACAGACCTGACCACAGGCCAAACTAATGTAAACAATCTCCTTGACTGTAGGTTGTGTTAGGTTGATAATTAAGTCAAATCATCTTAGATAGTGATGGGCCTTTGGAGCTAGGGGAAGAATAGTTTAAATTCCAAGGTTACAGGGCTGTTCTGAAGGTTGTAGAGCCTTAAGAGGTGGGACATGACTGGCATAAGTAGATTATTGGGTCAGACCTATGAAGGTTATAAGTATTTCTGGTCTGGGCTGGTATTTTTCCTGGTCACCACTATGTAAACAGCTGTTGCATAGTCCCAGTGCCATGGACTGAGTCAATCTGTCCTGCCACCCGTTATCACAGACTGAACCTCAAAACAAACAACAACAAAAAACTTTCTTCTCCTAAGCTGATCTCCCAGGTACTTTGGTCATAGCCATGCAAAGGTCATACACCTACCACGGTTAGGAATCTATCTCAGAGGCTTTGGAGGACCCAAGGATGAATAAGGACTTTCTCTCAAGGGTATTTCATTCTAGTGACAAGTTCCCAAGGAAGCGGAGCTTGAAACCCAAAGTATACTATGCAAGCAAACTCCAGTACAATCTATTGAACAAGAAGAGGTAGGATTTGGAAGAGGCTTGGCAATGCCAATAGACTTGAAAGGCAGAATCCAATGGAAAATGCTAAGAGACAGCCAAGGGGCAAAGCTTTGACCAAAAAGCGTGGATTATGGCCTAGGCCTAGGTAACAGGACAACAGGAAGAGGGCCCGTTCAGCTGTTACAATGGTAGAGGGTTCTTTTCCTTAGGTAAGAATTGAAAATATGTATTATCTTTTGGTGTTGGCAGTTTAAGTTTAATACTGTGAGGCTGGGCTTATAAACCCAGAAAGTGATATGATAGTTTGGGCTCTGCTAGCTAAAATCTTAACACCTCTAAACTAGACTCATGGAATTCTGGGTACTCAGCTCAAATGATGATGCTCTGGCTTTGAATTCAGGCATCCTGGACGTTAGTGTTACAGCTCCTGACCTGTGTCAGGAGTTCCATAGCTCTTAATACTTGGGACCTCTCTTTAGAACTCTTACAGTGACCAGAACTTGTAGTCTCAGCTCTCTCAAGCCTCCCACTTTTGATTTTTTATGGCCTTTTACTTCACAGTCTTAGCGGTCCACTGTCTCTTACCCTCAGGATTTCCACAGTCCCCATAAGCTCAGATCTCAGTTTCTCCTCCTGGCTGCCCTCTTAAACACGTCAGCCACCTTCCCCCTCTTGCCATGACTGGTGTTATCTGTTCTCTGTGACACCAGCCCATCCCACCCTACCTGTGGTAGACTAAAATAGGCAAAAGAGCATTGGGAAAGGCATTTGGGGGCCTACTCCTGTGATACTGGGGGGAGGAGTTGTACGCATGAAGAAATTTCTTAGCCTGGCTACAAAAAAAGAGGAAATGGAATGTGATTATGTAGTTCTTCTTTTATAGTCTGGAAAGGAGTCTGGCATTCTGGAAGTGTTTTTGGATCTACCAGTCACAGTCTTGTTCGTGTATGGCTTCTAGATCTACCAACCATAAGCCTCAAACACACACCAGTTCCCAGCATTGCATAAGCACCAATCACAATCTTTGCATTCATTGTTACTGGGAAGGTATCAGCTCCTGTATAAGATGGGTGACATCAAATGCAGCAGATAGAGGCTTACAGCCACCAAAGTCATGTCCCTTAGAGCTAGTGAAAGTTGTTTGAAACAATCATGACTGAAATAAGACTGAAGCAGAAACTGTGGCTTTGGGAGAAACCATGGTCGCAGTTTCTTACTACCTGAGGAGATGTTTCCTTGAGGAAGCCATGAAGTGTCCAAAGCAGACAGATGACCTTGAACAGCCTAGATGGGTGCTAGAGAAGGAATGAGCTTGCTGACAGCTTTCTACATTAGGTAACCAGGTACAAGGGAATTGTCAATTGAACTAAATGACTGTCCCCTAACAATGTTTAAAGAGGAAAAGAGGCAATAGAGGGTGCTTAGAATAAAACTTTACCTCATGGGTTTGGAGAGATGGCTGAGGGGTTAAAAGCACTTGTTGCTCTTGCAGAGAACCTGAGTTTGGTTCCCAGCACGCACACAGCAGCTCACAACCATCTGTAACTCCAGTTCTAAGGGATCTGACACTGTCATCTGATCTCTGGACAACAGACACACATGAAGTGAGCATACGTAAATGTGGGCAAAGACCTCGGATACAAAATAAAGAAAAAGAAAAAATGTAAACACCATTAACATTCTTAACAGTACCTAAGAATGCTTAATGCCCAGGCAAATACCATTAGGAAGGGTTGAGTCCACCTGATCTGTCTCTCGGGAACTGATCCTGCATAGTAGGGAAAGCTGGTAAGGAGCCTGATCACAGAACTGTTGTGAAAGGAAATACTGGAGACTGTACTAGGAGAGCTTCATGGGAGATAAGCCCAGAAGGGCTGGGCAGCTAGCATTAGGAACACTAGGCACCAATTTGTCGGCACCACCACACAGGTGGATGGATTTGGTTTGTAGGAAGTCATTAGTGCTGGTCTTGCTCTTCTCTGAGACCTCCTGAAGAGCACTGTGCTCTTAGACTCCTTGGTGATCCCTGTAGGTTTCACCTGCCTTAACCCTGCCTGTGTTTCCCCAGAGTGCCGGGAAATGGAAGAGAGGTAAATAGCTCTCACTGCTCTAAGACGGGAAGGACTTTGTATATTAGATAACGCTACACAAATGTCTGCTATATTGTTAAAAATAAGATCAGAAGAAGCTACAAAGGAAATTAGTACAGAGATATAAACAAACCAAATACTATACTAGAATGCTAAAGGGAAACAATTTTCAGGGTTATTTGGCTCAGCTCCCAAGGTGATGTGTAGAATGCAAATATAGCCATATTCACAAATGGCAGTCCTGCCTTTCTCACACATTTCTAGTTCTAAACAAATTAACCGTCTGGCTCATGAGAAGATGCTCAGTAAACATTTGTTGAGTGAACCAAGACCTAAACACTCAAAATCTACCTGCACCAAATGCAGGGTAGTTAATAAGGCAAGAGACTAACATTTAGAAAGCCTTCAGGCTAAACAAAAGTAATTTCTCTGCACTGGTCACCAACTAGGAACTGACTTTCAAAATTAGACAATTATGTTTGTTGATGGTGCTGGAGAATCCAACTTAGGGCTTTGTGAATGGTGTGTAAGCACTCTACGCTAAGCTGCATCCCCATCACCAAAAGAGACATGGAAAACCTGGGCAAGGTGCACATACCAGTAATCCCAGCACTCAGGGGGCTGATGCAGGGAGATAGTGACTCCATGGCCAGGCTAGACTACACACCAAGTACCAGGTCAGCTGGAGCTATATAGGAAGCTCATATCTAGATGACAATGATGATGTAAAAGTCAGACACAGGAACTTCACATACTATCAGATATGCCATGGAATTTCAGTTCTTACAGGGCCTTAGGATCAGGTGAACTATGACTGTCTGAGGAGGAACCTAGGAACTGGGAGGTGCAACGATTTCTCCAGTTAGAAGGCAACTACATCTAGGCAGAACCCCCTAGACAAGAATTTTCCTATAGTATAGAATAGTTATCACCTAATCAAATTCTAAATTGCCTCAAACATGGCAAAGAAAGAGAATACAATGGGATGGTAGCACTGGAAAAGGTTTCAGAGAAGTTGTTTTGTTACCAAAATTAGATGCTGAGGGTGGCAGCCATGTTTGTTCTGTTTTCACACTCTCCCTTTGGAAACTCAATTTACATATCTTGCTTTTGCTTTATTACAAAAGTAATATCTTCGTAGTTAACTTTGAGTTTGGAAGAATGTGACCCATGATCAAGAATCTCAACATATAGCGTTCTAAGGAATGAGTCAAATGAACTAGGTACTAGCCCAGGCCACCAACAAGCAACAATCCAGTCCTCCACACTTGACCCTGTGGCCACTGACACTTTAGTAATGGTAAGACATCTTAGTATGGGCTCTCCCCCTCCAACTGCTCATTCAGATGCTCCACTCTGTTCATATTTCAAGGCTAAGAGACAAGTTAATTGGAAACAGTTAAGTCAAGAGGCACCCGAGGGCCTCCCTAGCACAGCCAGGGCCATTTGAAATGTGCCCGTCCTGTCCTTTTGGATCAGGAAGCTGTCGCTGAGCAACTCCAAAAACACAACATTTAGAGCGTGTCCAGCAACAATAAATCCCACATACAAGACTCCAAAGCCTCTACCGATTGCATGTAATAAGCATATTAGTGCTTCATGAGATTGAGACCGGCCTATTCAACCACATTCTTGTTTCTACTTTCTCTCCACTTTATGCTATTCTCATACATTTCCATTTATGGATGTAGCTCCCCAAAATGCCAAGCAGGTGATATATTATGTAATCGCTGCCATACTGATGCATTTATTTAATGAACTCTCTTTGGGTACAAGGTAGTTCCATTTCTTCTAAAGAGTATTCTAAACATCTCTACACTGGCTATTTTCTCCAGTTCTCTGTTAAGAGTTAAGTTACAGTGTCAAAACAGAACTTTTGGTAAAGTGGATCAATGGTTTTATTGCTCCAGTAACATTCTTCCAGTGTGAGTCCTGCGAGGCTGAGCTAATCCTCAAAGCTTCCAGCAAAGGAAACATCCCACCTCCTCCTGCTCCCGCAATAGGCTTTGGGAGCTTGACTTCCCTAGTTTTCCAGGTATACAACACTTGAAAGGTATTTAAGTTTCTGTTTGTTTAATTGCCAGCAGTGTTGGGTAATGCATTTTGATGCAGTTACATGTGTTTCCATGTCCAAATGCTGCCTATGATATTTTCACTGTAAGCTTTGGATTTGTCTTTGATCGTTTATCTGACAAGATCTGGATACTGAACTCAAGACTGCTAGAACAAATATTTTTACAAGCATTTTACTGTGCTTAAAAATTTACAGACATAATTCATATCTACTGTGAACAGAAACTCCAGCAATGAGAGCAGATAAAAAGTAAAAGGTAAATGCTGAGAGTATAAATTGACAAAAAGTTGTTTCCCTCTTAATCTTTCCCCTTCCTGCAAAAGCCTTCAAAACTCATGGTTCTATTCTTTTCATCATTAGCTTCATAATCAATACTAATATTCTCTAGGTGTGATGATTAGCATTATCATTAGCTAAATGGAACCTAAAATCCTCTGAGAGATAGGCTTCTGGAAGTCACCGTAGGGAATCGATATGGGAAGATCTGCCTATTGTGGGTGCAGACACCATTCTCTGGCAAGGGTTCTGGATTACATTTGTGGGGAGACAGAACTGAGCAGCAGCATGAGTCATGGCTCTCGGCTTCCCAATTGTAGCTATGACTAGACCAGCTAGCCATGTTGTACTCTACATTTGTATTGTGATCCAGGATAATGCCCCCCTCCTTAATTTGCTCTTGTTGGAGTATAAAAGAAACTAAGGTGCTCAATAAGTTTCTTTATAAATGTATTTTAATGGCTACATCAAATTATAAAAATTACATGCAATAATGTGATACCATGTGTTTTAATACATGTATACATTGGCTACTGTTTATACAGGTTACATAACTATGCTTACATCTATGTTCAAGAGACCTGCTTCATTTCTTTATGGAGATCATTTTTAAAATTCCTTTTAGCATTGTGGAGTTCACAGTACTAATATTTATAGTCATCCTACTATGCAATAGTGTCCAGAGCTTCTTGAACCCACCAGCTACACTTTAGGACACACCAATTAATCTTGTCCCATTGCTCCAACCCTCCCTACACTCCCCAGCCTCTGGTACCCACCGTGCTACTCTCCACTTCCTTGTGCCCACTCAGACAGCACTTGGAGGATTTCTACTACGAAAAGGAAAGACTTTTTCTGACTTACGCTGTCTCCCTTTTTATATCTCTTATTGGACATTTATGGCATGGTCACAACCTCAGGTGCCTACAAAGTCTGAACAGAAAACCCAGCCACAAAAAGTGAGCATGGAGAAGAACCATCTTAGGGCTGTTCCTACCCATCTTCTGCTACACTACTATGAATTTACACAAGTGTGTGGTGGGGTGCAAAGTCATAATTGGCAACAGACCATGGCCTGGTGTTGGGAGAAAGCTATAAATGTAAATATGAGGACAACCTGGAAAAGACATACTAAGACAGGGCAGATAGCACCCACTGAGCTGGTGTGCCCAGGTGGAAATGCTGCCAAATCCTATTTATTGAGAAAAGCCTCTTGGGTTCTCAGCACCCACATTGGGCAGCTCATAGCCACCTGTGACTACACACACACACACACACACACACACACACACCCCACATCATATGACATACATACACAAATACATTTTTACAAAGAAAGGAAAAAAGGTCCCTTGAATAGTATTGTAGGCATAAGCTTTCTACTTATAAATTGAAACTCAAATTTCCTGGGAGTGCCATTAGCAAAAGAAGCCAAATCTGGCTCTTGAATGGGCTTTATTTACCTGTATCATTATGGGTTTGTTTGTTGTTTGTTTGTGGTATTGTAGCTACCCAAGCGCTGAAATTACAGGTATGTGGCACCTCACCCACCTGTCATTATGGTTTTTGAGTCACATAATTGAACTGGTCATCTGACCCATCCATTCCTGAGAATGGTTACTGCTTCACTTTCCACTGAACCCCCATTCTTTGCCTTTTCTCTCTTACCTCAAGTTGCTTTACTTTCGGCTGCCAACGCTTTCAGAATTTACCTTCTCTAACTAAACTAACACTTCTGAGCTGTGTCTATGGATTGATAATATTATCACATGCATTTTCCTCAAACAGCTTGTGACCATCCATTATCTGATTCAGACTGAAGAGCCAGTCTTCAAACGCTGTATTGAGCTTTCCAAAACCAAATCCAGGCCCATCGTCTTGACTGGGAGACAGCTACATGCTACACGTGGGGCAGTCTCCTAGTGAGCTTCTCTTAAAAGACTCTGGCTGTGCAGCAAGCATACAGCACACCCAGCTCTACTCACTGTGACAAAGGAAGCATTTTCCCCTGAGAACTGGCGAATAGCTACACTAAGAGCTCTAATTTTCTCCACAAATAAATTTCGCCTCAAATATGAAGCTCTGTCTTCTGTGGCATCTTCAACCTATGTCTGCTCCAACAGGAACAATGTGTGTGTGGGAGGGTGTTCTTCAGGGAAACCCTGAGGGAATCTCAAAACCACAGATGCCCTTTTCTTCCATACTCAAATGCAGCTCTGGATTCACCCTCCTTTGGGGCTCCCCAAGTTCATTTCCGTGGCACAGGTCTAAGGGAAGGATTTACTGAGTTTGTTCAATCTTCCATGTCAACCCTAGTGTGGCCACTAAGCATTGACAACCACAGTTTTCAGCAATATCTACTCTGTCATCCCATTCCCTGCTTCACGGTCCATGGCAGGAAGGCAATGTCTGCTAGCCACCTGGAGCAGATATCTGCGGGAATCTAGGCCATAAACTCAGGCTGGCTGAGGTAAGGCCAGCATACCCGTTACAACGAGAAGACTAGAGAAAATCATTCTCTTCTCAAGAGGTGGCATTACCCTTTGAATACATCTATGCCTTAAGTAAATTCTTAAGAATTCAATGTTTCATTTCTATTGTGAACAGTTATTTAAAAATAAGTATTTTTAAAATAATAGTGTATGCATATGTTTATGTGCCTGAGTGTTTGTATATGTGTCGTGTGTGTGTGTGTGTGTGTGTGTGTGTGTGTGTGTGTGTGTGTCAGAGGCCAGAAGAAGGATTTGGATCCCCTAGAACTGAACTAAGTTCCTCTGCAAAGCAGCAAATGCTCTTAACTGCTGAGCCATCTCTCTAGGCCAGAACAGCTATTATTAACACGTCTTTTAGCCTCGAATCACCAATACCTAAGAGATGAATTAGTAAGAATGCTCTATATCAGGCATGTCCAAAAGGCTTTCTGTGATGGCAGAAACACTTAATAATCTGTACTGTCTGGCACAGTAGCTATCAGCCTCATTCAACCCCTGAGCATTTAAAATATGTGTATGTCCTAGTAAATGTATTTCCCTGGGGTGGCTAAGGAAATTATTTTTCAATTTTATTTAATTTTAACTAACATTAATGTAAATTGAACAGCCACACATGGCTAGTGGTTATCCTACTCAACAGTGCAGATCTAGACCTTGAAGAATTTACCCTCGTTAAAGAAGCAAAAGTTAATAAACACTGGCATGATCATAAATGGCTGGTATACAACTAAGCTGATGCTTTAGTAAATTAGGGAAATTCAGAGGGAGCAGAGAGTGAGAAAGCCAGTGAGTATATCGCGAGGTGCATCCATCCACTGACATGAAAATGAGCAGGAACAGGACTAAGGAAGAACAGCAGTGGCAGGTCAGCATATACAGACTGGATGTGCAAAGGGATAAATGTCATATTTGCATGGACCATTTCCGAGTGTCTATCTAAACTGTTGATGGGCACTGCCTCTGAAAAAATAGAAATTAAAGGTCAAGGCACAGAACTTTCAAATTTTCTTTGAGTTTTTATTTTATTCTATGTATTTATTTTATTTGGAGGGGCCTCAGAAGAGTGTAGCACAGATCCTTTCTTCCCATCATGTGTATCCTGGGGATTGAACTCAGTCAGGCCTGGCAACAAGTGACATTACCACTGACATCATTTTCTTCATTTTAACACAGGCACAGAGATGATTTCTAGAGGATACATTTTAAAGACCAAAGTGGTCAAGCTTTTCCTATGGCTATTATTCATGATTGATCTTATGTGGTTATTAGGAACACTCCACGTCCTACAACCATGGCTCTTTGGTACTCTAATATAGCTAAAAGTGATATAATACTTAAGGAAAGTGGCATAAAGGAAGCAGACCCTAAACCAACAAACTGAGGAGGAAAAGGAAGTCCATTTTGATCCAAGCACAGTCTGGGGAAGAGCAAAGGCCCTGGGACATAACGAGAAGGAACTGGGGAGGGATGCTGGAGTTGGGTTTAGAATGACCTCAGGGCCACTGTGACTGGAAACAGCTGGAATCTTGGGGACAACTCCACTCTGGCATCCTCAGTGAGGCAAAAATGTACTGAGCACATAATCATGCAGCAGGCACCGTGTTTCTCTAGAGACCCAAAAAACGACAGAAATAGCCACTGAGTTCAAGAAACTAGATTAGACCTGAGGAAGGAAAGCCAGTCCTAAACGGTGCATAAAACCCAAGGTCTAGGTGCCAAAGCTCTGGCATAGTGCTTCCTGGTGTCACCCAGGTCAGGGTAAAAAGCCTAGGATTGCATGTGTGACCCCATCAGCTGTGACAATCCTATTTCCTTCCTCCCACATCATCCCCACCCACAGTAGTAAATCTGTCGACAGACTTCCTGCAACTGTCTGATTACACATGGCCACAGCTTGTGTTTATGTGTGCACACCTTTCTACACCACAACACTTAGGACTCCTGGGGACCAGTGGAAGCCAGCCATGACATTTAAAGTCCTTATGTCTTAGGATACAGTGACTACTACTTCTCAGTTGGATGGAAACTGGGAAGTTTCCTCAGAGAAATGACCCTACTATTTGTTAAAGCATGAACAGAAGCCATTATTTCCTCTTTTGAGGTAGGTTTTCTCATGCTCCCCTTCTGTTTCCCACAGCTAAAGCAGCATCTGCCTTGAGAAGGCCAAAGCAGCATTCTATAGGAGGAGGCCTACCTCAGTGAGCCTTGGGGACCAGGTCTATGTTATTATGGCTGTACTTCTCAGGTGGCCTTAAAGCATTAACTCCTCAGGTCTACAGAACAGAAGGGCTGAGGCTGGGTTTGTTTGTTGAAAATGGTTAACTCCCTTGACAAAGGGGAAGAAATCTCCACTGATTTCACTATTTTCCCCACCATTGCCTTTTCATACCAGACCCTATGATAGACAGGCAGCCCACCAATTCTGCAGTTCCCCACATGGGCCATAAAATAACCAGAGGTTCTTTAGTTGGACCAACAGGTGGGGCTCTGGCTATGGTCTCAAGGAAGCCCAGCCAAAACTGCCAGGCAGTGATGCTGTCCTGGATATTGGTTACCTACCTGCCTTACATCCTGCAGTGGGTGCCTATTGTAGTGAGGAGACCCTCCTCAGCTCATGAGCAGACAAGCGTACCACTCAGGCCTAGGAATGAGTCATAGGAAGAGGCCCTCATAGGCCTTAGAAGTGTGTTCAGCACCGTGTGGTAGAAACTGATGGGTCCTAAGTGCCGTATGGAGAGGGCATCAGAACCCTGCCCACATGTACATATTCAAAGACATAGCTTAGCCAATTACTTAGACCTGTTTGGACAGAAAGAGTACCATAGACTTTTCTGCATACCTCCAAGTGCAAGGCTTTCTTCTGAACAGCCACAGCCAGGAAGAAAAGAATTCTTCTGGAATGTTTCAACTTCAGGGCCATATTCAACTCAGAATAAGGCAGTCTTTCATTGCTAGTAAATTTGAAAAGCGACCAAAGGAGCTTCTAGCCAGTCCCTGTGTAGTCTATCATTTAAGGGACACCATCTCTACACACATCATTAGACCTATTTCAGTTAGGAAGGTATTTTTTTTTTTTTATTTTATCAGAAAGTTTAATTATCATTCAGAAAAAAATTGAGTGGATAACTTTCTCTGAAAAAATATATTGACTCTGTGTGGGCTGCAGTTCTTACACAGGTGGGAGAGAATGCCTGTAAGTTAATCTCCCTACTTTGGCAGAGAGTCCCGTTTCCAGTCTGATTATAAAGGTACACGTGGCCCAA